>JASVEL010005462.1:0-173395 GCA_032618575.1 Nicotiana noctiflora | reverse complement strand
GTACTGAATTCTTTAACAATGCCAACGATACAAGCAGCAGAGCAATTCTTTACAGAAGAGCAATACAAGCAGTTGGTCAATCTGCTATCAAAACCTAATGCAGTCGAATGTTCTGCAAACATGACATGTATAATTCATCTACTGTCTAGTGTAGATATGTGTGATTAGGTGATATATTAAGGAGAAAATCATAATGTCACTTACTGTAAGGATGTTCTTAAGGATATCAAAAATGCTGACAGCCAAGGAATACAAGGAGTAAATGTGCCTACAGGAAACAAGTAAAAAATCACTCACACATGAAATACAACTATATTAGAAAATAAGGCAGTGAAAAATGTGTTATATGTACCAGATTTTTAGTTCAATCTGCTGATAGTGTCTAAACTCACCAAATATATGTGATGTTCTATCACTTTTTCCCCTGATATTTGTATATTTCAGGATCTTTACAGTGACGGGATAATTGAGATTGGTAAAGAGCACAATGGGTTATATCTACTAAGTAGCAGGATTTGTTTTGTGCATCAAGGAATTAACCGTGAACTTTGGCATCAGAGACTAGGACATGCATCAAGGCAATGGAGAGTATACAAGCTCTTAGGAATAAAGTTGATTCTGAGACTCAACAAAACTATGAAGTTTGTCCTTTGCCTAAGAATGTAGGTTGAAGTTTCCTATTAGCAATAGTAAATCTACTAATTATTTTCAATTAGTCCATCTAGATGTGTGTGGGCCTCGAAATTCCTACCTATGATAGAGAACATTATTTTATCACCATTATGGATGACTATAGTAGGTACACTTGGGTATGTTTAATTCAGTCTAAGTGTGAAATAACTATTGTAATAAGGAACTTTGTTGCAATGATAAGAAATCAATTTGATGTTAAAATTAAGGTGCCTAGGACACACAATGGTACTGAATTCTTTGACTATCAATATGATAAATTATTGGCTTCCCTTGGAATCATACACCAAAGTAGTTTTCGATACACTCCACAACAAAATGAAACTGTGGAAAGAAAACATAGACATATTTTACAAGTTGCAAGGGCTCTAAAATTTCAGAGTGCAATACCAATTAGATTCTGGCGTGACTACATTAAAATTGATGTATATTTGATTAACAAGTTTCCTATTGAGACTTTGGAGAGGAAGTGTCCTATGAGATGTTGCACAACAAACCTGCCAAGCTAGACCATTTAAAAGTATTTAGTTGTTTATGCTTTGCAAGCAACCTAACAAGAGGAGATAAATTTTCAGCTAGAGTAAAGAAATGTGTTCATATAGGATACTTAGAGACTCAAAAGGGGTACAAGTTATATGACTTAGACTCTAGAAGAGTGATAGTGAGTAGAGATGGAACATTTAAGGAACATCTATTTCCATTCAAGGAAGACACAAATGCAAATGAAGATTTGTTTCCTTGTGAGCCACTGGGATTAGTTCTGAAGAGACAACTCAACCTGATCATAAAAATAGCAATAGCAATGCTCATGCTCCTACTACAATTCATGTTGCTGAACAAGCCATGTCAGAATCACCTGTATCACCATCATCCACACTGGAACCACCAGTAGAAACTTCTGCACTACTTGTCTTGCTGGAACCAGATGCAAACCAAGTAGAGCCAGCAGTTTCTTTAGAGGAAACACTAGATGAAGATCAAACACATCAAGACCATTATTTACCTACAATGACTACTAGAAAGTCCGGCAGATCATCCAAACCTTCGATTTGGCTCAAAAATTATATGACTACAATCAAATCAACCAACGATACACCTTACACTATCTCAAATTTCATCACTTATGATCATCTTTCTGAGAACTACGATCATTTTTAGAACCTACTTGATAGGATTGATAGGTTTTCAATATCTTTTTCTTGTGTTTTGATGATCTAACAAGCTTAATATCAAGAACCAGATAGGGAACATGATCACTTGGATTACACCGCATCTAACGGATTCCAGCCAAATGTGAACTTGCTACAACTTCAGGAGGTAGGAACCCAAAGTCACGACCCGGATTTCCCACCATCGGGAGTCATGATGACGCCTACTAGTGGAAGCTAGGCAAGCCAATTATTACTTACATTTCCATTAGTTACCAAACTCTTATTAAGACTTTAAAAATAAAACATATAAATTACAGCGGAATAATTAAACTTAGCGGAAGACTTAGTCAATCTTATCAAAGATGATAAAGAAACTCAAACATGATGCACTACCCAAGACTGGTGTCACAATACTCACGAACTTCTAAGAATAATACACACAATTGTCTGAAAGAAATATAAGTTGTCTATCTCGAATACATGAGATAACATAATGAAAAACATAGATAGAAGAGACAACGGGTCCTGCGGACGCCTGCAAGGCTACCTCGTAGTCTCAGTAGTCGGAATATCCACAATCGCTACTGCCGCTGCTGCTGTCCGTAACCTGTATCTGCGCAAAAAGAGCGCAGAGTGTAGTATCAGCACAACCGACCCCATGTGCTGGTAAGTGCCAGGCCTATCCCAGTGAAATAGTGACGAGACTAAGGCCAGTCACCCACATAAACCTGTACAGTTGCAATATATATATATATACAAAAACATTTATGAGGAAAAACTCTATTCTGAAATAACAGTCAATAACTCATAATATCCAGAGTAATCTAGTCAACAGAATAAATCTTACTTTCATGTCTAAATTCCTTTTTCATTTCATATCTCGTGGTAGGCGTACCACCCGCTCCCAATTGTATCAATAAGTTATATCTTTTGGTAGGCGTACCACCCGCTCCCAATTGTATCAATAATTTATACCTTGTGGTAGGCGTACCACCCGCTCCCAAATATATCAATAGTCTACCGGCAACTATGGCCAATGCCAAGATAAAAATCACTTTGTGGTCGGCGTGCCACACGATCCCATTTCTTATCATATAAGTGGTCGGCGCGCCACACAATCCCATTTCATAAATATATATATATTACCGGGCATTTAACCAATAATCTCTGCATCAACAATATTTATAATTACCGGTTTGAACCAATAATTGATAATAATTCAACAATTTATCTCCATTACCGGTGTGACACCAATAACTCTTAATCAACAATTCATATTTTAACTAAATTCCTATTCCTTCAAGCTAGGATAGAACAAACACTTACCTCGAAAGTTTACGAACGATTCAATCCGTAGCAATGCCTTTTCCTTTCGAATTTGGCTCCAATCCAATCGTATCTATACATAATTGATTTAATATCATCAATTCTACTTAACAAACTAGTTCATATTGCTAAATATGATTTTTACAACATTCTGCCCGGAATAGTAAAAATCGACCCCGGGCCCACATAATCGAAACTCAAGTTTCGAACCAAAATAAGTTCACCCAATCATCCATAAGTTCAAATATACAATTTGTTCTTAAGTTCGACTCCAAAACGAGGTCTTGATCGCAAATTCTTTGAAAGCCCTAACTATACCCATTTCTCTAATTTTTCAACCAATTTACACATGTTTAGGCCTAAGAATTTGATTGATGTTGATGAAAAATGAAGAAGACGAGTTAAACAATACTTACCCAATGAACTTTGATGAAGAAATGCCCCAAAGATCGCCTAAGGGTTGTGGAGAAGAAAGGATTTTGTGAAAATGGGATAAAATCCCGTAAGTGTTCCGTTTTGGGTATTAATTCACTGGGCGAAAATTTACTCTATGCGATCGCAGGGCCTATGATGCGATTGCATAGAAGAAAAATGGGGACAGCAAAATTGCTCTATGCGATCTCGGAGGACCAATGCGATCGCATAGAAGGAAAAATGGATGAACTGAAATTACTCTATGCGATCGCAGGGAATGGTATGCGATCGCATAGAAGGAAATTCTGGGCCTCAGTCTTACTCTATGCGATCGCAAAGGATAGTATGCGATCGCATAGGAGGAAAAGTTGAAGTTATGCGATCGCATGGGCTCTATTGCGATCGCATAGAAGGATTTTTGGGACCCCTGATCTTTGCTCTATGCGATCGCAGCTACACCTATGCGATCGCATAGAAGAAAATCTCTGTGCAAAAATTGCAGAGTTTCTGTTGCATTTTCAAGTTCAAAACCATCCCGTTACCTATCCGAAACTCACCCGAGCCCTCGAGGATTCAAACCAAGTATGTACACTGACTCAAAAACATCATACGAACTTGCTCGAGCGATCAAATCGCCAAAATAACATCAAAATCAATGAATTGAGCCTTAAAACTCAAGAATTCTTTCAAATTTCATAATTTCCAAAATTTCCGATTTAAGGCCGAAACACGTCAAACGACGTCCGTTTTCAACCAAACTTTACAGGAAGCGCTTAACCAATATATATGACTTGTACCGGCGTCGGAACCAAAATACGAGCCCGATACCATTGCGTTTGAATCAAATTTCAGTTTCATTTCCCTTAAACATTTTCATAAAACAATTTAACAGAAAAATTCTTTTACGGGGGGTTCTAGACCTCGGGTTTCAATTCTGGGCATACGCCCAAGTTCCATATTTTTCTACGAATTTTCTGAGACCGTCAAATCACGAGTCCGGGTCCGTTTACCAAAAATGTTGACCAAAGTCAACCATATCAATATTAATATCAAAATTTTTCAAATTTTTCACATATTTCACATATTTCAACATAAAAATTTTTCCAGCTTCACGCCCGAACTGTGCACGCAAATCGAGGCAACTATAAATGAGGTTTTCAGGACCTCAGAAGCTCGAAATGATTAATAAAACAAGTGATGACCCTTCGGGTCGTCACATTCTCCACCTCTAAAACAACCGTTCGTCCTCGAACGGACAAAAGAAAGAAGTACCTGAGTCAAGGAATAGATGAGGATATCGGCTCCGCATGTCAGACTCGGACTCCCAGGTCGATGCCTCAGGAGGCCGACCCCTCCACTGAACTCGCACAGAAGGAAAACTCTTCGACCTCAACTGTCGAACCTACCGATCTAGAATAGCTACCGGCTCCTCCTCATAGGACAGATTTTTGTCCAATTGGACAGTGCTGAAATCTAACACGTGCGACGGATCGCCGTGATATTTTCGAAGCATGGACACATGAAACACTGGATGTACAACTGATAAGCTAGGTGGCAAGGCAAGTTTATATGCCACCTCTCCCACACGATCAAGAATCTCGAATGGTCCAATAAACCTAGGGCTAAGTTTGCCCTTCTTTCCAAATCTCATCACGCCCTTCATAGGCGATACTCGGAGCAATACTCGCTCCCCAACCATGAAAGCTATATCTCTAACCGTGCGATCTGCATAGCTCTTTTGCCTGGACTGAGCTGTGCGAAGCCTTTCTTGAATAATCTTGACTTTATCTAAGGCCTCCTGAACTAAATCCGTGCCCAATAACCGAGCTTCTCCCAATTCAAACCATCCAACCGGAGAACGACACCGCCTACCATACAATGCTTCATAAGGAGCCATCTGGATGCTCGATTGATAACTATTATTATAAGCAAACTCTGCCAAAGGCAGGAATTGATCCCACGAACCTCCAAAATCAATAACACACGCCCGTAGCATATCTTCCAATATCTGAATAGTCCTCTCGGACTGACCATCCGTCTGGGGATAAAAGGTTGTACTTAGCTGAACTTGCGTGCCTAACTCTCGTTGAACCGCCTTCCAGAAATGTGAGGTAAACTGTGCACCTCGATCTAAAATAATAGAGATTGGCACGCCATGAAGGCGAACGATCTCCCTGATATAAATCTCAGCTAACCTCTCGGATGAATAGGTAGTGGAAATAGGAACAAAATGAGCTGACTTGGTCAGCCTATCAACAATCACCCAAACAACATCAAACTTCTTCCGAGTCTTCGGAAGTCCGGAAATGAAATCCATCGTGATTCGCTCCCACTTCCATTCAGGAAGTTCAATTCTCTGAAATAAACCGCCAGGTCTCTGATGTTCATACTTAACCTGCTGACAATTAAGACACCGTGCCACATATGCCACAATATCCTTTTTCATTCTGCGCCACCAATAATGTTGATGCAAATCTCGATACATTTTCACTGCGCCTGGATGAATAGAATACCGCGAACTGTGAGCTTCTTCTAGAATCAATTCTCTAAGCCCATCAACATTTGGCACACAAATGCGCCCTTGCATCCTTAGGGTCCCATCAGCATCTAAGGTGACATGTTTAGCACCTCCTCGCTGAATCGTATCTCTAAGGTCACATAAATAAGAATCATTATATTGTTGATCGCGGATACGCTCCAATAATAAAAAGCGAGCGATCGTGCAAGCTAGTACTCGACTAGGCTCAGAAATATCCAACCTCATAAACCGATTGGCCAAGGCCTGAATATCCAAAGCAAGCGGTCTCCGATTGACCGGAATATAAGCAAGACTACCCATGCTGGCTGACTTCCTACTCAATGCATCCCCTACCATATTGGCTCTGCCCGGGTGGTACAAAATAGTAACATCATAATCCTTCAATAGCTCCAACCATCTTCGTTGCCTCAAGTTCAACTCTTTCTGCTTAAACAAATACTGAAGACTCTTATGATCGGTGTATACTTCACATGCTACACCATATAAATAATGCCTCCAGATCTTCAATGCGTGAATAATCGCCGCCAATTCTAGATCATGCACTGGATAGTTCTTTTCATGAATCTTCAACTGCCTTGAAGCATAGGCAATAACCTTGCATCCTGCATTAACACCGCACCAAGCCCAATACGGGAAGCATCACAATAAACAGTATAAGGTCCCGTACCTGTGGGTAAAACCAATACCGGTGCTGTGGTCAAGGCTGTCTTGAGCTTTTGAAAGCTCGCGTCACATTCATCGGACCATTCAAATTGAACACCTTTCTGGGTCAATCTAGTCAGTGGGGTTGCAATAGATGAAAATCCCTCTACGAATCGGCGATAATAACCCGCTAACCCCAAGAAACTCCAAATCTCTATGGCTGATGTCGGTCTAGGCCAGTTCTTGACTGCCTCAATTTTCTTCGGATCAACCTGAATACCTGCTGCCGTCACAATATGACCCAGGAATGCAACTGAACTTAGCCAAAATTCACACTTTGAAAATTTTGCATATAGTTGGCTATCTTTCAGAGTCTGCAAGGCCACTCTGAGATGTTGCGCATGCTCCTCCTGACTACGGGAATATATTAATATGTCATCAATGAAGACTATTACGAACAAGTCTAAATAAGGCCGGAGCACCCGATTCATCAATTCCATAAAAGCTGCTGGAGCATTTGTCAACCCAAAAGACATGACCAGAAATTCATAATGTCCATACCGAGTGCGGAACGCTGTCTTAGGGACATCAGATGCCCTAATCTTCAGCTGATGATAGCCAGATCTCAAATCTATCTTTGAAAATACCTTGGCACCCTGAAGCTGGTCAAATAAATCATCAATTCGCGGAAGTGGATATTTATTTTTGATAGTCACCTTGTTTAACCGTCGATAGTCAATGCACATTCTCATCGAACCATCTTTCTTCTTTACAAATAATACAGGTGCACCCCACGGCGAAACACTGGGTCTAATGAAACCCTTTTCAAGTAAATCCTGCAACTGTTCCTTCAATTCTTTTAACTCTAGCGGAGCCATACGGTATGGGGGAATGGAAATATTCTTGGCATGGAGATAATAAGAGATAGACGTTCAAAGAAACTTTATTTATCTTAGAAAGAATGTTTGAAGAGAGTACTACAATGTTTTGGCATAGATGACAAGACTAAGCCAGTTAGTACTCCACTTGCTCCCCATTTTAAGCTAAGTACTACCATGTAGCCATTGGATGAAGCTGAACAAGAGTATATGTCAAAGGTGCTTGATATATGTGTCACACCTCTTTTTACGCACCCGCCAGGATGCAAAGAGTTTTTCCAATTAAAGGACAATCGAGATGGGATTTATTTTACTTATTTCAGAGTCGCCACTTGGGAGATTTTATGGTGTCCCAAGTCACCGGTTAAATCCCGAATCGAGGAAAAGAATAACTCTATTTAACAGTCCGCGAACCAGAAATCCGGATAAGGAATTCTATTAACCCGGGAGAAGGTATTAGGCATTCCCGAATTCCGTGGTCCTAGCACGGTCTCTCAACTGTCGTGTTTGGCTTATCTATCTGCTTTTTACAATTATGTACTTAGTGCACGTTAATACCCCTTTACCGCTTTTATTATTGGTTGTGATTCACGAAAGAGAAAGTTGCTTAAAAATATGCTTTCGAATCACGTCACATGAAATGCACCCGGATCCTCAACATATTCTTATTCAACATTTCGGGGTTTGGATTTGGGTCACATGAAATGCACACCCGTATTTAAAAGGTAAAACTAAAATATGTGCCCGGAGCGACTACTTATTTACACTGTTGAGAAAGGCGTGATATTCGTTAAGAAACGACGCATCTCGAAACCTAAGTATTTATATGTACATTTATGACGGCTATGTGATTAGTGTAACTATTGGGCGAGACGTACCTTTGATTCAAATCTAAAGCGAACTACATCTCACTGTATCTTACTTAAGAGTTGATTCCAAAAAACTTGCTACGAACCACATCGCATGAAATGCGCCTGTGGTTCATGACATGCTTTATTTACTCTTGCCCGAAATTGGGGTCGGGTCACATGAAATGCACCCCCGACTCTTTTAATCTAATTACGTCCTTCCGTTGAGTAACAACTCCCTAGCTAATCTTGCTTTTAGCGTAAGGTCTAACGACAGTGTATTTTTGGCCTAGCTACACTTTTCCATAACCAAAACTAACAGTACAAGCTTAATTGGAGAATAACAGAATGTACTTAAACATAAGAGTTTTAAGCGACTACATGTTTCAATAAACTTTATGCATAAGCTTCAAACTTCATTCTTTCGAACCAAGGAACTACAATAACAGAGGTGTGTACCTGGAATGCAGAAGAACAAGGAAGAGTGAGCAATGGCAATGCAGTAACAGTAGCAGGAACAGTAACAGCAACAGTAAACCAATAACCAATAGACCAGCAACCAAATAGACCAACAGCCAGCAAAAACTTGAACCAAGCAGCAATAACAACCAGGCAACAACAAACAATATCCAAATCAATGGAACAGTGATAGCCAAACCAGATTCCCAAGAGCAGACCACAAGAGGCAAAACAGTGGTCGATCAACAACAACACCCACTAGACCAGTTACAACCAAGTAGCAATAGACAGACCCAACAGCAACAGAAACATCCAACAATAGCAAATGAACACCAACAACAGCAGCAGCATACACTCAACCAGCAACAATAATCAACTCAAGCAGCAACAACTACAAACCAGCCAGCAATACAAACGACCAACCAAGCCACCAACAATGGAACAAACAACACCAAATCAAACCAGGCAGCAACAAACAAACACACCAGCCAGCAATGAAGACACGACAACAACAACAATGTCTGCAACAACAACAACCCAGGCAACAACAACTACACACCAGCCAGCAACCACACAGATACAAATACCACCACAACACTGGCCAAACACCCAATCACTGAAGCAAAACAATCGAAACAGTGACCCAGGCCAATGGAACAGTAGTTTTTCTTTTCTGTATCTTTTATATGTATAAGGAAATGAACCCCTGCTCCTACTTTCTTTCCAGGTATTCTGAAAATCTCTACTGTATGTCTATGTTCTCTCCAGGTGTTTTTGCTTATCACACTCTATCTTTTTCTCTCCCAGATGCTCTCAAGTGTCTGTATATCCCTATCAATATCTCTCTTTTCTTACTCTCAGTGTGCTCCCCAATCTCTGTGTGTTTCGAAATGTATTTCTTGCTGTGTGTATCCCTCTCCAGGTACTACCCTTTCTCTGTTAGCCTAATGCTCTATTTATAGCCAAAAACCCCAACCCCTCCTGAAGGTCTGCTATCAATTAACTATTACCCTGCCCATCATATTTTCTGCCAAGCCATGCCCTGCTAATCCTATTGCTCCCTCTGTTTCAGCCACTAAATTCTGCCTAGGTATGGGCTTTAAAATAAATAACAGGAGACAGCTGGTGGTGCACTCTGCTGTACAGCAGGTTCCACCAGCAGTCTTAATGCCTTATCCCTTTCAATCACACCATTCAAACCTATGTCAACAAACACTATATCCAAACATCCTCATTAACTCAAAATCCAACAACGATACCAATCAGCTATAACCAATTCGAATTCCTAATTCGAAACATTACAATTCAACTTCAATTCGACAAGAAGTTCAAACATGGAATTGATCTGTATTAACACTAATGTCCTACTGCTCCAAACAACATTTATAACTATTCGACGATATTCGTTTAATCGATTATAACGCGTACAATTGATAACAAACAATCGGCAAAACAGCGACTAACAATTCTCGGGCAAAACAGGGCAGAATGCGAAACTAATTACTCGACGATATTAATGGAGATGAATATGTATTCTACGACATTCAATGACAATCAAAGAACAAGTAATGCCCAAATAAAAAGGCTTTGAGGAGGAGAACGAAAGCATTAATAACTTGAAAGAGAAAGAAAAAAAAAGAAAAGAAATAGAGATACTAATAAGACTACAACTAAGAGATAATTGAATGAAGATAAAGAGAGCAAACGGAGATACCTTGAAAAGAGAAATCTGGGATCGAACCAACTTGGGGCCAATTCGGATTCGAAATGTTTTGAGGCCAAATGGGCTTTAATCGATTGTTCTCAATTGAGAACATCTCGACTAAAGCCTATTGAACCCCGAACATCTTCAAATGGCTTGAATGTATTTCTAGAGCTCTTGGGACTCATGTGCGGGTTTACACGGTTTGTTTTCGATTCGAACCATTCTAGTGTTGTTCGAAGTGAGACGGGTGTGGATTTGGAGAGGGGGGTGGTCCGGTGGCTTCAGGGTGTTAGTTTCATGTCCATCGGAGCAATGGCCACCGGATTTTGGAGAGGCGATTCGATGGCGGCTAGGGTTTCGAAGGGGGGGATTTTCGGCTGAGAGAGAAAGGGGATGTTTAGGCAAATGAAGGGGTAATGGGGTTCTTGGGGTTTTGGGTATTAAAATTCAAGGTTTAATCTTAGCCGTTGGATTATAAAATTCCAACGGCTGAGATCAAGAGAGGGGGTGACGGGGCCGGTTCGGGTGTGGGGGAATGGGTCACGAATTAATGGGGCTTGGGATTGGGCCTTTTGTTTTGGGCTCAATTTTTAAATTCACCCATGGCCCCAATCCGATTTCCTTTCTCAATTTTCTTCTTTTCTTTTATTTATTTATTAATTCCTAATTTATTGAAACACAAAAATTCTAAAATACATTACAAAGTCAAATTAATTTATAGAAACTAATTATGCTCGAATACCAATTCGCACATTAAACATCAATTAAACTACACGACTTTAACTACAATGCAAAACACGATGTATATATTTTGTATTTTACTAATTTAAATAAATAAACACGCACACACAAACATGCAAATGTAAGATAAAAATGACACAAAGATCACAAAAATCATGCTCAACATAAAACTATTTTATTATTTTTTTTTTTTGAATTTTCTGGGAGTGATTCTCATGTAGGGCAAAAATCACGTGCTCACAGCTGCCCCTCTTTGCGCGTAAACATGAAGGGTTTTCGTGCAAAGATAAGTGAGCGTATATGAGCGATTTTTGCCCGTTTGAACACTCCGTATAAAGCATTTTTTGGAAAAGTTTGACCGAACCTTTGCCTCAGAAGGTCTCCTACATATCCCTGGCTAAAAGGGAATCAGGTCAATGTAGTTCGGGAAGTTTTGGTAGCTGGGACTACCGTGACTGCTGTGATCTTGCTGTTACTGTTGTGGTTGCTGCTATCACTGCTTACCGATCTCCTCATTACATCGTGCTAAAATAAAACAAGAAGCTAGGCTAGCCTACGGATCGCATGATCCTATCTATCTTCAACTTGCCTTTGCCGCCTTGCTTTTTTGTTGGCTTGATTGTTCCTTCTGATGTTTCTTCTCTTTTGCCAATTGTTATTTCGGCCTATCTTGATTGCCGACCTCTGACCATTGGTTCCTTCTCTGTGATCTTCGAACTATTCTCCTTTGAAGTCTGAGTCTATCTTTTTGATCCTTGTTGCCTTCCTTCTGCTTACAAACTTGGATTCATGCTGGGGATCTCTGTTATACTCTACTGCTTTCCCCACACAACTTCGAAAGTAAATTGCCACTCCATTCTTCAGGCGGGCTCCTGACTTCAACAGCATTTTTTGAAAATAAGTCGCCATTCCTCTCTTCAGGCGGGCTCCTGACTTCAACAACATCTTTTGAAAATAAATCGCCATTCCTCTCTTCAGGCGGGCTCCTGACTTCAATCATCAACTCCGAAAATTAAACGCCATTCCTCTCTTCAGGCGGGCTCCCGACTTCAACAACATCTTTTGAAAATAAATCGCCATTCCTCTCTTCAGGCGGGCTCCTGACTTCAACAACATCTTTTGAAAATAAATCGCCATTCCTCTCTTCAGGCGGGCTCCTGACTTCAACGTCAACTTTTGAAAAAATAAGTCGCCATTCCTCTCTTCAGGCGGGCTCCTGACTTCAACAACATCTTTTGAAAATAAATTGCCATTCCTCTCTTCAGGCGGGCTCCTGACTTCAACCATTAACTTTGAAAATAAATCGCCATTCCCCTCTTCAGGCGGGCTCCTGACTTCAACAACATCTTTTGAGAATAAATCGCCATTCCTCTCTTCAGGTGGGCTCCCGACTTCAACAACATCTTTTGAACATAAATCGCCATTCCTCTCTTCAGGCGGGCTCCCGACTTCAACGTCAACTTTTGAAAAAAAAAATCGCCATTCCTCTCTTCAGGCGGGCTCCCGACTTCAACAACATCTTTTGAAAATAAATTGCCATTCCTCTCTTCAGGCGGGCTCCCGACTTCAACCATTAACTTTGAAAATTAAACGTCATTCCTGTCTTCGGGCGGGCTCCCGACTTCAACAACATCTTTTGAAAATAACTTGCCATTCCTCTCTTCGGGCGGGCTCCCGACTTCAACAACATCTTTTGAAAAAAAATAAATCGCCATTCCTCTCTTCAGGCGGGCTCCGACTTCAACGTCAACTTTTGAAAAAATAAATCGCCATTCCTCTCTTCGGGCGGGCTCCGACTTCAACAACATCTTTTGAAAATAAATCGCCATTCCTCTCTTCGGGCGGGCTCCTGACTTCAATCATCAACTCCGAAAATTAAACGCCATTCCTCTCTTCGGGCGGGCTCCTGACTTCAACAACATCTTTTAAAAATAAATCGCCATTCCTCTCTTCAGAGGCGGGCTCCCGACTTCAACAACATCTTTTGAAAATAAATCGCCATTCCTCTCTTCAGGCGGGCTCCTGACTTCAACAACATCTTTTGAAAATAAACGCCATTCCTCTCTTCAAGCGGGCTCCTGACTTCAACAACATTTTTTGAAAATAAATCGCCATTCCTCTCTTCAGGCGGGCTCCTGACTTCAACAACATCTTTTGAAAATAAATCGCCGTTCCTCTCTTCAGGCGGGCTCCTGACTTCAACCATTAACTCTGAAAATTAAACGCCCTTCCTCTCTTCAAGCGGGCTCCTGACTTCAACAACATCTTACTAACTCCATCCCATCCATGTCGCCTTCCTTTGCTTCCTGCACCACTTTCTTCTTCCTGCATCGCTTCTTGGGCCATCCTTTCTTCCGAATTACCTTGTTTCGGAATTGCTTTCCTCCCGGGTTGTGTTATTTTTCTCTTGACTGCTGGGGATGTCTTTGGAACTAATTACTTACCTGCTGGGGTAATGCTGCTGGGGAAAATCTTCTTTATTTCCTCCTTTTCTACTTCCTTCAGAACCTTTATTCTCTCCCGAGATCGCTGGGGATTGGAGTGTCATCAGCTGGGGATTACCCCGTCGGGGGATCCCCTTTCCTTCTTCCTCTTTCCAAACCTCCTTCGGGGCTCGCGCTTCGCTCCCTTGAAAAACTTGTAGGATATAATGCTGCCGGTGAAATCTCGAAATCAATGTTTCATTTTTCGAGGACTGCTGAGGGTGATACCGGCTTCTTGCCTTTCTGAACGCAAGCTTCCTCGTCTTGTCCTGTCTGTTGGGGGTATAATTTCATCTATCACAGCTTGTTGTTTTCTTTCTTTCAAATCTGCTGGGATAACCGGGTTCAAAGATCATTTCCTCGCGTTATCTAGCTTCTTTCCCTAACCAAGTATTTGGTTTCGAGAAAATTTTCGCAACAGGAGAAAATTTTCTGCCCCAGTTTGAGAATCTTCTTCGTGGCATGCTTTGCTGCTGACAACCCCTTTTTTCCTGTTTCAAATCAAAGAAAATTGGTTAGTTTTAAAATGTGGTGGCTGGTTGTGGTGCTCCTGCCGGGGATTGTTCTCCTCCTCTTTCCCTGCTCTGTGTTTCATTATCAGAACTTGCTGGGGATGTTATTATTTGATGATACTCATGCTGGGGATGGGTTTTTCCATTTATCCCTTCCCCGTTCCGTGTTTCTCAACTTGCTGGGGGTTATTTTGTTGAAGATGAGATTTCCTTTCTTCCTTTACCACTCTGTGTTGTCCGACCACCTCGGAACTTGCTGAAGATAACACTGCCGGTGGATTTTCATTTCCTCAAAATTGGTGTTTCACTCTTCTTGAAGGCTGTTGAGGATGACACTGGTTCGAAGACCATTTCCCTTAAGACTTTCCTTCTTCCCAAGTGGGTATTGACTTCTAGAAAATTTTCAAACTGAAAAGAAAATTTTCTGCCCCAGTTAAATAATCTTCTTTGCACCATACTTCTCTGCCGTCAATGACATTTCCTTGCATTATAATTGGAAAGTTGGTGGCAAGTTTTGAAGTCATTTCTCACTTGTTCTGACTAGACAGACCTTGATGGGGAATTTTTGATAAAAATGAGAAAGATAAAAAGAAACAAAATAGAAGACAAAGGAAAAAGAAAATGACTCTCTAGCAAGAAATATCTATAAAAACTTATCAAACGCGAATACCAACTCCACTGGTCATGACATGCACATATGGTCTATCCTTCGTCGTTAATTGCCTTTCACGATTTATGTCTCGTGATTTCCATCAGATTATCACCTTTATTCGACTTGTAATGCCCGAAGGGTTTTCACTTTCAAGCCTCTCTCATTTTGATTTTCTCTCTGCTTTCGTCGTCTTATGGTGCCTGTGAAGGTTTTCACCGGTAAGACTCTCTCATTTGTATCACTTTTAGCTGGGGATTGGGGTGTCACTGCCAAGACTCTCTCGTATTTCCTTTCTGCTGAGAATCAACGTGTTATATTATGATAGGACTCTATCCCTCGCCTGACGCGGCATCTTTTGAAGACTGATCGGAAGGTCTTTCTTTGGACCGTAATGTGGGATTTGGATAGGGCTAGAAAGAAAGGGTATTTGAAGGCTCAAAACAAAATCAATTTTGGGTTCAAAATTTACAACCTTCGGACCTACATTTATTTACAATAAACACAATCTTTCTTTGCCCCAGTTTTATACTTGGGGATTTTTATTTCTTTATTTACACTATGACCGAGCTGTGAAGCGCCTACGTATCCTCTTTAAGGAATCAAGTCAAACGTAGTTCCCAATTCCTCTTTTTCAAGTTTCTTTTTTTTCACACATTTTTCTTTTTCTTTTCTTTATCTCTTTTTTTCTTTTCTTTGTCTCTTTTTGTTGTCGTTTTTTTTTTCTTTATTTTTCTTTAGCCATTTCTTCTCTTACCTTTCAAACTTGTGTTTCTAGTCTTTGCAACTAATTCCGAAGGAGGGGTATGAAAGAATTTGAATTCAGGCTCAAAGGGTTGACGATGGATAAAGTGTTTGGATAGCAGAACAAAATGCCTTCGTCATTCCAATCTTCGAAACATGCCAAGCGTAACACAATTAATATTCATCATATCTTTAAAGCACTGTTGGGCAACACTCTCATTATGAACGACCCTATGTCAATTTTGGCCAGCTTGCCTTTGACTGTTTCTTTTTACTTGCCCCGGTTTCAGATGACTCGGGATCCAAATAGTCTCAAGTTGTTTTTGTTTCCTTTATATGACCCGATCATCTTCCAATTGCTTAAGGATTAACTTTTAGGATTAAGCCATAATTATGTGTGCGCATGTCGTGTCACTAGATTCGGCACTTGAGCACAAGACAAATCTAAAGGGTAAAAGGACTAAACGAATAAAATGACCGGAAGTAACAAAAGGCCGAAAGCTTCATTAAACTAATGACGAAATGGTTTAATGACAAAACAAGCAAAACAAACTAGAGTACAACCCTGAAACAAAACTGGGCAAGACCAAAGCAAACTGCTAGGACAAAAGGGTTTGACCACAAGAAAACCCTGAAAATAACTCGGACAACAAAAATGACGACAAAACGAACCACCAAAGCTCCATCTAGCTGACCAAAAGATGGAGTATCTTCCCAATTACCAAGCACAACATTTTAGCCACTAAGTTCCGCCTCAATATTGCCAAGGCTGCCATCTGCTTCAACATTTTTAGCTCCAGTCAATACACCCCCCAGAGGATTTGTGTGCCCCATGTCATCATCATTGACCACAATCAACCACCCTTTTTGAATCATTCTTTCTATTTCCTTTTTCAAGGTACGGCAACTCTCAATATCGTGCCCTCTGACATTGGAATGGTATGCACATCGTGCAGTAGGATCGAAGCTTCTTGCACGTGGATCGGGAGTGTATCCGGGGAGCGGCGTAATCAAGCCGACATGTTTTAACTTTTCAAACAGACTTGCATAGGATTCTCCGATAGGGGTGAGCGCCTTTTCTCGCTTCGAGCAACCTCTCCTCCCTAAACGCCTTATCTGGCCTGAAACCCGACCCGGGGTTTCCGGTATGTTCGCGGGGTTGGTAGGCTTTTTGTGGAGCTGGGTACCGGAAGGTGAAGTACGATTTTGGGTGTCCTCGGAGAGTAGTGGTGTTGGGGACGGGAGTAGCGTTGTGAAAACATAGCCGGGGGACGAGTAATTGAGCTACTCGAATGGCTGGAGAAGTTGTGATAGGCGGGTATATATGGAGAGTGCGGGAGATCATCCGGCATCGGGTTCATGGTACGGGTAAGGACAGAGTCCAGGGAGCTAGGTGGTGGCGGAGGTGGTGCTTTTCCATCCATCCACGCCCGATACATATCAGCCACGTGTTGTCTCAATATCTTGACCTCCTCTACTAACCCGTGGTTCCGTTCAACCAGCTGTTGTCGGGTACCTGTACCAACCCACTCAGTCTTGAGATTATCTGCCATTGTCCTCCGACTTCGTCTTACGGGGAAGAGTTATTTCAGAACCACAACCAACCACCTTTCTGGAAATGGACACAACAAAACAAAGCCAGCATGTCAGCATTAAGGTGTCCCGCTTATTGATCATTCTTCTTTTTTTTTCTATCTTTCTTTTCTTTTTCCCTTTTTGTGGTTTTTTCATTTTTCCTCTTTTTTTTCCTTTGTATCATGACCCCGCATGAATCAGGACCGAGCGTAGTTCTTGCAAATTAATGCAAGAAATAAAGAAATGTTTATTTGATTTTTTTTTTTTTTTTTTTTTTTTTTTTTTTGATTTTTCTTTTCTTTGAAGGGAAATTATAGAAGCCGACTCCAACTACAAACTTGCGTAGGAAATTTCTACAAGAAAAAGAATATTTTTGGTGTCAATTATGACTATTTCTACAAAATTGGCCACATAATGGCTTATTTGACAAAATGGCTATTTTTGCAAAATTCATTTAAGAAAGATAAAACTTGAAATTTTTTTTTTCGTGGCTCATGGGGCATCGTTCGGCATCACCATAGACCAACACAAAACTATTTTTTCATAAATTGGCCATGTAATGGCTTATTTAGACAAAGTGGCTCTTTTTGCAAAATTTTATGTAAGAAGATGCAAATTCAAAAATTTTATCCTGGGGCCTATGGGGCATCGTTCAGCACCGACACAGGCCAACACAAGACTGAGGAAGTTAAAATGCAACAATGTGGCTATTTCAGCAAAACTCCGGCCATGTAATGCCTTATTTGATAAAGTGGTTATTTTTGTAAAGTTGAGTGATGACTCAAAACTTGATTTTTTTGCGGATACAGCCTTTCGACATTTCCGCGAGGGAATATTTCCAGGATGTGTCCAAAATTATTTACAAATGACTCAAAGTGGCTATTTTTGCAAAAACGGCCTTCCGACGTCCTTTTAAAGGACATTCGGCTTATTTTAAGCAAGAACATCATTACCTGGCTTATTTATAACAAAATCAAAAATTTGACATTTTTTGGTTATTTTTTGCAAACGGGGTGTGAACCCGAACTTGATTTTGCGGCTATGGCCTTATAACATTTCCACAAAGAATATTTCAAGGCTGCGGCTGCAAATTATTAAAAATGATTCAAAGTGGCTATTTTTTGCAAAAAACAGCCTTCCGGCGTCCTTTCGGAACATTCGGTTATTTGCAAAACGGCATCACTTTGATTTTATTGACAAAATTAATCACACACATTTTTTTTATTTTTTAAAGGGGTGGTTGAACCCGATGAGGGTTGCCTACGTATCTCACCTAGTGGTGAGAATCAAACCTGCGTAGTTCGGTCAAACAAACTACATCTTTAAAGGAAACAAACTATTTATTATTTTTTCACACATTTTTTTTTAAGTTTAAAACAAAATTTTTTCTTTTTTTTTTAGTAAAAAAAAACAAACTATTTTGAAATCACATATTTTTTATTTTACAACAAACATTTTTTTTCTTTTTAAGTAAAAAACAAACTATTTTGAAACTATTTTTTTTTTATTTTGATCAAACATTTTTTTATTTTACAACAAACGTTTTTTTTTCTTTTTAAGTAAGTGAAAAAAAACAAACTATTTTGAGACTATTTTTTCATTTTCCTCAATATAAAAAAAAACGGTTAGCTTGCAAGTCTGAAGCAAATATATGCATAAAACAAACAGGATGCAGCAGGATGGTCTTTTCATTTCAGGTCACCTGTCCTAGACGGACCCAACCCCTGTGTTGAGTCCCCTAAGTCAAATGCAACATGATGCAAATAAACGTTCCTACTAGGGATCCGGCACGAAGCTTTGTTATTCTAGGTTTAAAAACCTGGGTTTATTGTTCTAGACCTGGCTTACCCGAACGGACAACTCGAGCCGAGGAGGAGGCAGCAACCCGGGAATACAGAAGCTTCACCGGTTTTGCAACTTATCCAAACCTCGTTCTAAGGTGGAAATTAGACACTATACAGAAAAGAAGTCACACGAAGTGCACCCTTCTTCATGATTTAGAAGACTCAGAAAGGAGATTGGTTCCGGCACAATTTATATGTACAGTTTCACACAATATCAAAGCAGTAAAAACAACATTTTGCACATTGATGCCAACATGTAAAAAAAATCAGAAACATGTAAAAAAATCAGATAATAAAATATGCCAAATACAACAGTTATTCCGAGCTCGAATTCTAAAAAAAAAAGTCCCCAGCAGAGTCGCCAGAGCTGTCACACCTCTTTTTACGCACCCGCGAGGATGCAAAGAGTTTTTCCAATTAAAGGACAATCGAGATGGGATTTATTTTAATTATTTCAGAGTCGCCACTTGGGAGATTTTATGGTGTCCCAAGTCACCGGTTAAATCCCGAATCGAGGAAAAGAATGACTCTATTTAACAGGTCCGCGAACCAGAAATCCGGATAAGGAATTCTATTAACCCGGGAGAAGGTATTAGGCATTCCCGAATTCCGTGGTCCTAGCACGGTCGCTCAACTGTCGTGTTTGGCTTATCTATCTGCTTTTTACAATTATGTACTTAGTGCACGTTAATACCCCTTTACCGCTTTTATTATTGGTTGTGATTCACGAAAGAGAAAGTTGCTTAAAAATATGCTTTCGAATCACGTCACATGAAATGCACTCGGATCCTCAACATATTCTTATTCAACATTTCGGGGTTTGGATTTGGGTCACATGAAATGCACACCCGTATTTAAAAAGGTAAAACTAAAATATGTGCCCGGATCGACTACTTATTTACACTGTTGAGAAAGGCGTGATATTCGTTAAGAAACGACGCATCTCGAAACCTAAGTATTTATATGTACATTTATGACGGCTATGTGATTAGTGTAACTATTGGGCGAGACGTACCTTTGATTCAAATCTAAAGCGAACTACATCTCACTGTATCTTACTTAAGAGTTGATTCCAAAAAACTTGCTACGAACCACATCGCATGAAATGCGCCTGTGGTTCATGACATGCTTTATTTACTCTTGCCCGAAATTGGGGTCGGGTCACATGAAATGCACCCCCGACTCTTTTAATCTAATTACGTCCTTCCGTTGAGTAACAACTCCCTAGCTAATCTTGCTTTTAGCGTAAGGTCTAACGACAGTGTATTTTTGGCCTAGCTACACTTTTCCATAACCAAAACTAACAGTACAAGCTTAATTGGAGAATAACAGAATGTACTTAAACATAAGAGTTTTAAGCGACTACATGTTTCAATAAACTTTATGCATAAGCTTCAAACTTCATTCTTTCGAACCAAGGAACTACAATAACAGAGGTGTGTACCTGGAATGCGGAAGAACAAGGAAGAGTGAGCAATGGCAATGCAGTAACAGTAGCAGGAACAGTAACAGCAACAGTAAACCAATAACCAATAATAATCGAACTTTATCAATCACTGAACTAGTGACTAAAACTTGAACCCAGGCAGCAATCAACAACCAGGCAGCAACAAACAATATCCAAATCAATGGAACAGTGATAGCCAAACCAGATTCCCAAGAGCAGACCACAAGAGGCAAAACAGTGGTCGATCAACAACAACACCCACTAGACCAGTTACAACCAAGTAGCAATAGACAGACCCAACAGCAACAGAAACATCCAACAATAGCAAATGAACACCAACAACAGCAGCAGCATACACTCAACCAGCAACAATAATCAACTCAAGCAGCAACAACTACAAACCAGCCAGCAATACAAACGACCAACCAAGCCACCAACAATGGAACAAACAACACCAAATCAAACCAGGCAGCAACAAACAAACACACCAGCCAGCAATGAAGACACGACAACAACAACAATGTCTGCAACAACAACAACCCAGGCAACAACAACTACACACCAGCCAGCAACCACACAGATACAAATACCACCACAACACTGGCCAAACACCCAATCACTGAAGCAAAACAATCGAAACAGTGACCCAGGCCAATGGAACAGTAGTTTTTCTTTTCTGTATCTTTTATATGTATAAGGAAATGAACCCCTGCTCCTACTTTCTTTCCAGGTATTCTGAAAATCTCTACTGTATGTCTATGTTCTCTCCAGGTGTTTTTGCTTATCACACTCTATCTTTTTCTCTCCCAGATGCTCTCAAGTGTCTGTATATCCCTATCAATATCTCTCTTTTCTTACTCTCAGTGTGCTCCCCAATCTCTGTGTGTTTCGAAATGTATTTCTTGCTGTGTGTATCCCTCTCCAGGTACTACCCTTTCTCTGTTAGCCTAATGCTCTATTTATAGCCAAAAACCCCAGCCCCTCCTGAAGGTCTGCTATCAATTAACTATTACCCTGCCCATCATATTTTCTGCCAAGCCATGCCCTGCTAATCCTATTGCTCCCTCTGTTTCAGCCACTAAATTCTGCCTAGGTATGGGCTTTAAAATAAATAACAGGAGACAGCTGGTGGTGCACTCTGCTGTACAGCAGGTTCCACCAGCAGTCTTAATGCCTTATCCCTTTCAATCACACCATTCAAACCTATGTCAACAAACACTATATCCAAACATCCTCATTAACTCAAAATCCAGCAACGATACCAATCAGCTATAACCAATTCGAATTCCTAATTCGAAACATTACAATTCAACTTCAATTCGACAGAAGTTCAAACATGGAATTGATCTGTATTAACACTAATGTCCTACTGCTCCAAACAACATTTATAACTATTCGACGATATTCGTTTAATCGATTATAACGCGTACAATTGATAACAAACAATCGGCAAAACAGCGACTAACAATTCTCGGGCAAAACAGGGCAGAATGCGAAACTAATTACTCGACGATATTAATGGAGATGAATATGTATTCTACGACATTCAATGACAATCAAAGAACAAGTAATGCCCAAATAAAAAGGCTTTGAGGAGGAGAACGAAAGCATTAATAACTTGAAAGAGAAAGAAAAAAAAAGAAAAGAAATAGAGATACTAATAAGACTACAACTAAGAGATAATTGAATGAAGATAAAGAGAGCAAACGGAGATACCTTGAAAAGAGAAATCTGGGATCGAACCAACTTGGGGCCAATTCGGATTCGAAATGTTTTGAGGCCAAATGGGCTTTAATCGATTGTTCTCAATTGAGAACATCTCGACTAAAGCCTATTGAACCCCGAACATCTTCAAATGGCTTGAATGTATTTCTAGAGCTCTTGGGACTCATGTGCGGGTTTACACGGTTTGTTTTCGATTCGAACCATTCTAGTGTTGTTCGAAGTGAGACGGGTGTGGATTTGGAGAGGGGGGTGGTCCGGTGGCTTCAGGGTGTTAGTTTCATGTCCATCGGAGCAATGGCCACCGGATTTTGGAGAGGCGATTCGATGGCGGCTAGGGTTTCGAAGGGGGGGATTTTCGGCTGAGAGAGAAAGGGGATGTTTAGGCAAATGAAGGGGTAATGGGGTTCTTGGGGTTTTGGGTATTAAAATTCAAGGTTTAATCTTAGCCGTTGGATTATAAAATTCCAACGGCTGAGATCAAGAGAGGGGGTGACGGGGCCGGTTCGGGTGTGGGGGAATGGGTCACGAATTAATGGGGCTTGGGATTGGGCCTTTTGTTTTGGGCTCAATTTTTAAATTCACCCATGGCCCCAATCCGATTTCCTTTCTCAATTTTCTTCTTTTCTTTTATTTATTTATTAATTCCTAATTTATTGAAACACAAAAATTCTAAAATACATTACAAAGTCAAATTAATTTATAGAAACTAATTATGCTCGAATACCAATTCGCACATTAAACATCAATTAAACTACACGACTTTAACTACAATGCAAAACACGATGTATATATTTTGTATTTTACTAATTTAAATAAATAAACACGCACACACAAACATGCAAATGTAAGATAAAAATGACACAAAGATCACAAAAATCATGCTCAACATAAAACTATTTTATTATTTTTTTTTTGAATTTTCTGGGAGTGATTCTCATGTAGGGCAAAAATCACGTGCTCACACACTCTATACGAGGCAAATTCGGCAGAGCTAAAGTCACAATCTTGGCATGGCAATCTAAAATAGCATGATATGGAGATAGCCAATCCATGCCTAATATAATATCGAAGTCCACCATATTTAGAAGCAATAAATCAGCACGAGTCTCAAGACCCTCAATTACTATAATACATGACCGATGAACTCGATCAACCACCATAGAATCGCCTACTGGTGTAGACACATGAACAGGAACACCCAGTGGATCACTGGGCTGAATCAAGTATGGTGCAAAATAGGAAGACACATACGAATATGTAGACCCGGGGTCAAATAATGCTGATGCCTTTCTATCACAAACCAAAATAATACCTGTAATGACGGCATCAGAAGACTCAGCCTCTGGTCTGGCGGGAAGTGCATAACATCGGGGCTGTGCCCCACCACCCTGAGCAGTATCTCTAGGACGATCAGCTGCTGGCTGGTCTCTACCTCTATCGGTCCGAGCTCCACCTCTATGACCTCTACCTCCACCTCTATATCCTTTACCTCCGCCTCTAGCTGGCTAGGCAGGCTGTGGGGGAACTGGGGCCTGAATCATGGCACGAGAACCCTGCAGCTGAGATCTATCAGAAGCTCGAGGGCAATACTTTGCAATGTGCCCAAGATCACCGCACGTAAAACAAGCCCTCGGCTGCTGAAAATAGCAAAGTGGTGGTGCACTGATAGGCTGCTGATCAGAATAGCGTGGCTGAGAATTACGATCACCTGAAGCATCATGAGAAACCTGAAGAGCTGACTGATAAGGCCTAGGAGGATGGCCTCTATCATGAGAATCTATACCTCCAGACGAGGTACCACTGAATCTACCCGAATTATAAGATCTCTTATCTGATCCATGTCTTGCTCCCTATGACAGAGCCATCTCGATCTGACGGGCTGCATTAGCCGCCTCCTGAAAAGTGAATTCAGGTTCCTGCCCCCAAAGCCATCTGTAGTCGAATTGGCTGATTCAAGCCATCAATAAACCTTCTCACCCTTTCCCGATCTCTGGGAAGTATGATAATAGCATGACGAGCCAGGTCCACAAACCTAGTCTCGTACTGTGTGACAGATATAGAACCCTGATGAAGACGCTCAAATTGTCTGCGCAGAGCCTCCCGCTGAGTTGCTGGAAGGATCTTTTCCAAGAATAGTTCTACAAATTGCCCCCAAGTCAAAGATGATGATCCCGCTGGCCTGGATAGGCAATAATACCTCCACCAAGTCTTGGCAGAACCAGATAATCGAAAAGTAGCAAAATCCACACCATTAGTCTCCACAATGCCCATAGTACGGAGAACCTCGTGGCGGCTATATAGGAAATCTTAGGGATCCTCTGAAGGAGTGCCGCTGAATGTGGTAGTGAACAACATGGTAAACCTGTCCAATCTCCATAACGCGTCAGCAAACATAGCTGCACCATTATTAGCCTGAGTCACAATTACAAGCTGAGCTACCTCAACTGGTTGAATAGCAGGAACCTAAGCCTGGGGAATTACTGGCTCCGGAGTGCACGTAGTAGGAGTCTGATTACCTCCTCCAGCCTGAGAAGTGGCTGGTGCTACTGGTAATAAACCTGCTCTAGTGATATTGTCCATAAAACCTGCTATCCGGACCAGAGCATCCTGAAGATCCGGTGAAAATATAACCCCTCCTGGGACCTGAGTTGGGCCTACTGGAGCTGCTGGGACTGGAACCTCCTCCTCGATATGAGCCTGAGGTTCTGCCACTTGTGCTGCTGCTCGGGGCTGAGCTCCGCCCCTACCTTGGCCTCTAGGACGACCTCGACCTCGGCATCTGCCCCTAGCGGGAGCTGCCGCTGCTGGGACCTCGGGCTGCTGGTCAGGTAGATGAGGATGCACGTGTCCTTACCATCTGCGGAAGAACAGAGTAGAAGTTCAATTAACATTTGAAAGATCAAATCGCACGACTGGAAAGAATAAGGGAAAATTTTCCTAACTCTGTAGCCTCTGGAGGATAAATACAGACGTCTCCCTACCGATCCCTCAGATTATACTAAGGTTGTTCGTGAGTTGTGAGATCTGTGCAACCTAGTGCTCTGATACCAACTTGTCACGACCCGGATTTCCCACCATCGGGAGTCATGATGACGCCTATTAGTGGAAGCTAGGCAAGCCAATTATTACTTACATTTCCATTAGTTACCAAACTCTTATTAAGACTTTAAAAATAAAACATATAAATTACATCGGAATAATTAAACTTAGCGGAAGACTTAGTCAATCTTATCAAAGATGATAAAGAAACTCAAACATGATGCACTACCCAAGACTGGTGTCACAATACTCACGAACTTCTAAGAATAATACACACAATTGTCTGAAAGAAATATAAGCTGTCTATCTCAAATACATGAGATAACAGAATTAAAAACATAGATAAAAGAGACAACGGGTCCTGCGGACGCCTGCAAGGCTACCTCGTAGTCTCAGTAGTCGAAAAATCCACAAGTCTCTACTATCGCTGTCCGTAACCTGTATCTGCGCAAAAAGAGCGCAGAGTGTAGTATCAGCACAACCGACCCCATGTGCTGGTAAGTGCCTGGCCTATCCCAGCGAAATAGTGACGAGACTAAGGCCAGTCACCCACATAAACCTGTACAGTTGCAATATATATACATATACAAAACATTTATAAGGAAAGACTCTACTCTGAAATAACAATCAATAACTCATAATATCCAGAGTAATCTAGTCAACAGAATAAATCTTACTTTCATGTCTAAATTCCTTTTTCATTTCATATCTCGTGGTAGGCGTACCACCCGCTTCCAATTGTATCAATAAGTTATATCTTGTGGTAGGCGTACCACCTGCTCCCAATTGTATCAATAATTTATACCTTGTGGTAGGCATACCACCCGCTCCCAAATATATCAATAGGCTACCGGCAACTATGGCCAATGCCAAGATAAAAATCACTTTGTGGTCGGCGTGCCACACGATCCCATTTCTTATCATATAAGTGGTCGGCGCGCCACACGATCCCATTTCATAAATATATATATATATTACCGGCATTTAACCAATAATCTCTGCATCAACAATATTTATAATTACCGGTTTGAACCAATAATTGATAATAATTCAACAATTTATCTCCATTACCGGTGTGACACCAATAACTCTTAATCAACAATTCATATTTTAACTAAATTCCTATTCCTTCAAGCTAGGATAGAACAAACACTTACCTCGAAAGTTTACGAACGATTCAATCCGTAGCAATGCCTTTTCCTTTCGAATTTGGCTCCAATCCAATCGTATCTATACACAATTAATTTAATATCATCAATTCTACTTAACAAACTAGTTCATATTGCTAAATATGATTTTTACAACATTCTGCCCGGAATAGTAAAAATCGACCCCGGGCCCACAAAATCAAAACTCAAGTTTCGAACCAAAATAAGTTCACCCAATCATCCATAAGTTCAAATATACAATTTGTTCTTAAGTTCGACTCCAAAACGAGGTCTTGATCGCAAATTCTTTGAAAGCCCTAACTATACCCATTTCTCTAATTTTTCAACCAATTTACACATGTTTAGGCCTAAGAATTTGATTGATGTTGATGAAAAATGAAGAAGACGAGTTAAACAATACTTACCCAATGAACTTTGATGAAGAAATGCCCCAAAGATCGCCTAAGGGCTGTGGAGAAGAAAGGATTTTGTGAAAATGGGATAAAATCCCGTAAGTGTTCTGTTTTGGGTATTAATTCACTGGGCGAAAATTTACTCTATGCGATCGCAGGGCCTGTGATGCGATCGCATAGAAGAAAAATGGGGACAGCAAAATTGCTCTATGCGATCGCGGAGGACCAATGCGATCGCATAGAAGGAAAAATGGATGAACTGAAATTACTCTATGCGATCGCAGGGAATGGTATGCGATCGCATAGAAGGAAATTCTGGGCCTCAGTCTTACTCTATGCGATCGCAAAGGATAGTATGCGATCGCATAGGAGGAAAAGTTGAAGTTATGCGATCGCATGGGCTCTATTGCGATCGCATAGAAGGATTTTTGGGACCCCTGATCTTTGCTCTATGCGATCGCAGCTACACCTATGCGATCGCATAGAAGAAAATCTCTGTGCAAAAATTGCAGAGTTTCTGATGCATTTTCAAGTTCAAAACCATCCCGTTACCTATCCGAAACTCACCCGAGCCCTCGAGGATTCAAACCAAGTATGTACACTGACTCAAAAACATCATACGAACTTGCTCGAGCGATCAAATCGCCAAAATAACATCAAAATCAATGAATTGAGCCTTAAAACTCAAGAATTCTTTCAAATTTCATAATTTCCAAAATTTCCGATTTAAGGCCGAAACACGTCAAACGACGTCCGTTTTCAACCAAACTTTACAGGAAGCGCTTAACCAATATATATGACTTGTACCGGGCGTCGGAACCAAAATACGAGCCCGATACCATTGCGTTTGAATCAAAATTCAGTTTCATTTTCCTTAATCATTTTCAGAAAATAATTTAACAGAAAAATTCTTTTACTGGGGTTCTAGACCTCGGGTTTCAATTCCGGGCATACGCCCAAGTTCCATATTTTTCTACGGATTTTCTGAGACCGTCAAATCACGGGTCCGGGTCCGTTTACCAAAAATGTTGACCAAAGTCAACCATATCAATATTAATATCAAAATTCTTCAAATTTTTCACATATTTTACATATTTCAACATAAAAAATTTTCCAGCTTCGCGCCCGAACTGTGCACGCAAATCGAGGCAACTATAAATGAGGTTTTCAAGACCTCAGAGGCTCGAAATGATTAATAAAACAAGTGATGACCCTTTGGGTTGTCACACCCAAACAAGGACATGATACTCTTGTCGGTTCCTCACAGCAGTACAAAGTCAGTTGGACACAACTGGAAATAAAGATTATGCCACACTGCATTGTTTCTAGTGCCCACTCATTCTCTAACCAACTCAAGTGCTCACATCACTTCAAGTGATCATTCTCAAGGTGTACCTACAATGAGTCTATACCAAGCATCATTCAAGTTACTCAACTCAAGACAATCTGGGCGGTTCGCACAAGAACCAGATCATGAACCTGATCCCTTGGTACTTATTTGACAGAAGTCCAAGTCAACTATATAGCTGGAATGCAATTGAGTGACTGATCGCAACTGTACAAAGAGGAATGAAATAGGGACCCGGTCCCTTAGGGTTCTCTGACAGAAGTACAAGTCAACTACAACTGGAAAACAATTGCAGAAAGTGACTGACTGAAACAGTGTAATAGACAGTGCAACAGACAATGCAACAGACAGTGCAACAATCACTTCCCATTGATATTAGACATCACTAAGGATATATTGTGTAGTATTAACCTTATTCAAGGCACAAGTTTTAGGTCCCAACGCTTGCAAACTCAGAAAAGTAAAAAATTCTCTCAAGTGTTCAAGAACCTCTCTCAAGAACAAAGTTGCTGCAACCTCAAGGACCTAATCCAACATCGAAGATATTTTAAGTCTTTAAGTTTGTAGAGTCTTTGTAATTTGTTCTTCATTATAACTCCTATCCAGCTTTCTTAGAAGCATTGATTGGGTTGATCATAAGAAAAATCCTTTATAACCGTAGGGTAATAAAGTGGTTTGTGGTGGAAACATGACGAATTAGTCAAAGCCTTTGTAACTGTAGTGTGACAAAGTGGATTGTGGTGAAAATATCACAAGTTAGTCAAATTCTTTGTAATTGGGATAGTTATAAAGTGGCTTGTGATGAGAGTGTAAACGCGTGATTTTTGACCCTACCCGAGATTTTTATATTTTTAGCGTAAAATATTTAGTTTAGGCCTAATATGGCTATTTTAGCTAATTTCGACTCTTTTGCTCTATTTTTACCTTAAGATGAAAAAGAAATAATAACAAAAAAAATATATATAATGTTTCGTAGTCATTTTAAACTTGAAAAATACAAAAATAGTACTTTATATTTTTATCTTTATTAAAAAAACGAAAATTCCAAAAAAATAGTTTTATTAATGTTTTATAGTCATTTTAAATTTGAAAAAAATACAAAAATAGCACTTTATATTTTTTTATCTTTATTAAAAAACGAAAATTACAAAAATAGTTTCATTAACATTTTGTAGTTATTTTAATCTTGGAAAAAATATAAAAAAAATGGTTTTGTTTTAATTGTGAGTTTTATAGTTATTTTGCTTATATAGGATGAATCAAATAAAATCGTGTTCTCATTCTCGGTTCCGGGCAAAGAATAATATTCGGGTTCAAACTACCCGGTTTTATAATTTTCGGACCTAGCCCGTAATAGTCCGAGTCCGCACGTGGGGAACACGGACAAAATACAACCATAACCCATGTGAACCCCCATTTTGGTCTTGACATTTCACATGCACACACAATACATAATCACATGAACACACCTAAGAAGCTACACTTTACACCTAAGGGATGACACTACACATGAGGGGAGTTGTGGTTTTCTTCTTCTTAAAGCAAGAAGAAGACGGCAGAAGAGAGACAATTAAAAAAAGGGAGAGACAATACAAAGAAAAAGAGGAGAGAAAATTAAAAAGAAGAAAAGAAAGCACAGCAGCATAGAAGAGAATTGAAAACAAACAAAAGAAGAGAACAAAAGCAAAGAAACAAGAAACAAAGAAGAAAAAAAACGAGAGAAAAAAAGAAAGAAAGGAGTGAAGAAGAAAATTTGAAAAGAGAGAGACATATACAAAGAAGAAAAAGAGAGATACAAGAGAAAGAAGAAAGGAGAGCACGGCAGCGAGGATTTTGGAAAAAAAACGAAACATAAAGGAAGAAAAATCGAAACAAAATCCGATTTGCAATGAGATGCTCGTGTTCGACCAAGAGGTTCCGATCCCGTTCGTAGTCCAATCCGAGGTTCCGAGTATATTGCTCGTCATTTCCGTTGTTGATGTTTCATTGATTTTCCATTTAGTTTCTCATCTTCGTTGCTTACTCGTACATCCGAACAAAGGCTAAATATAAAGAAAGCTTCTTTTAAGGTCGGTTCTTCCTTATCCTTTATGTTATTGTTTTAACTATTTGCGAAGATTTGGTTTATACTTTCATGGAATATATCTTGTTTACTTTGCTTCTTTCTTGTTATTTGGGTTTAATTGCTCGTATTTGCAATGTCCTCATAGATTGATATTGAATTACTTTTGAGTAATGTTGTTAGAATGATTTTGTTGTTGGGTATTTCTTGTTTGGGATTGATAACGAAGTTGACTGTAATTATATCTTTAATGACATAGGTCATGAGGGAATAATCTGATTTGAGGCCTAATTTAAAGTTTGCATATATAGTTTTACATGGTACAATCCAACTTATTTATCAATTAGGATATTGCTTTTATTATTTGAGACAAAGGGGTAGAGTAGAAATCGTAGTCACTTTAGGATTGGCCTTTAATAAAATAAGATGAGCCTCGCCAAATAAAATGCACAAATTATGGGGCCATCAGTAAATGTATATATTAAAATACTTAGGCTTCGAGATGGGCCGTTTTGGCAAATTCACGGCCTTCCCAAAATAATAACTCGTTAGTATCTTTAGGCGCATGTTTAATAATAATACATTCCTAAACTCGGGTGCACATTTATGTGACCCAAATCCAAGTCTCAACGGAGTCGAAATATGTTGACAACCATGGGTGCACTGGTGCGACGTGGTTCAAAACGCATTTTTTACGACGTTGCAATTCTTATAAAAAATAAAAATTAAAAGCGAATTACTAATAAAAGGCACATAAGTTAAAACGTATTTTTGAAATCAGATAAAATCAAATACAACAGTTGAGCGACCGTGCTAGAACCACGGAACCCGGGAATGCCTAACACCTTCTCTCGGGTTAACAGAATTCCTTACTTAGGATTTTTGGTTTGCGGACTGTAATACATAGTCAATCTTTTCCTCGATTCGGGATTTAATCGGTGACTTGGGACACCATAAATCTCCCAAGTGGCGACTCTAAATTAATTAAATAAATCCCGTTTCGATTGTCCTTTAATTGGAAAAACTCCATCGCGCTCCCGCGGGTGCGGAAAAAGGAGGTGTGACAGCTCTGGCGACTCTGCTGGGGATGATGCAAACCCAGAACCACTGGTTCAGGGTTTAAGAATTCGAGCTTGGAATAATTGTTGTATTTGGCTTATTTATTATCTGATTTTATTATATGTTTGTATTAATGTGCTAAATATTGTTTTTACTGCTTTGATATTTTGTGAATTGTATATAAATTGTGCCGATACTCATTTTTCTTCTTCTGAGTCTCTTTAAAATAATATTGGGCATTTGCTGGACATAGCCCGTTTTCTCAAGATAGTTGTGGTGCTTGGCACCCGGTGAAGGATTTGTAGTCACAAGTGTTTAGGCGGGGAGCATTGTCAAGTAAGCCGGAAAGCCATGCTACCGGTGCACTGACACTCCTCGGCTCGAGTTGTCCGCTCGAGTAAAAGCCAGTCTAGACACCTTTTCCAACAAGATGATGAACCCAGAACCACTGGATCAGGGTTTTAGAACTCGACTTTGAATAATTGTTGTATTTGGTTTATTATCTTGGGTGTAAATGTGCAAAATGATATTTTTTTATCGCTTTAATATTGTTTGAACTGTATATATATACTGTGCCGAAACCATTCTTTTCTCACCCCCGGGGATGTGCTCACTGGTTGAGACTCCCTATTCTGTTAGTGTCATACCCCGAAATAAGAAAGAGGTTCGGAAAGTTTCTAAGCCGGCTGGCCTTTTGGTTCCCGGAAAGGAGCTCCTTCCTCAGCTCGAGTTGTCCGCTCGGGTACACAGTCTAGATCATATACCGAGGTTTTGAACTTAGAATAACGTGACTTCATGCCGGATTCCTAGTAGGAACGCTTATTTGCATCATGTTGCATTTGACTTAGGGGACTCAACACAGGGGTTGGGTTCGTCTAGGACAGGTGACCTGAAATGAAAAGACCATCCTGCTACATCCTGTTTGTTTTACGCATTTATTTGTTTTAGACTTGCAGGCTAACCGTTTTTTTTATATTGAGGAAAATGAAAAAAAAAATAGTTTCAAAATAGTTTGTTTTTTTTACTTAAAAAGAGAAAAAAAGTTTGTTGTAAAATAAAAAAAAATGTGTGATTAAATAATAATAATATGTAATTTGTTTCATTTCCACATGTAGTTTGTTTTTATTTGACCGAACTACGCAGGTTTGATTCTCCCCATTAGGTGGGATACGTAGGCAACCCTCATCGGGTCCAACCACCCCTTTTAAAAAATCAAAAAAAAATGTGTGTTTAATTTTGTCGATAAAATCAAAGTGATGCCGTTTTGCAAATAGCCGAATGTTCCGAAAGGACGCCGGAAGGCTGTTTTTGCAAAAATAGCCACTTTGAATCTTTATAAATAATTTTTGGGCACAACCTTGAAATATTCCCTCGCGGAAATGTTGAAAGGTCGTAGCCGCAAAATCAAGTTTGGGTTACCACCCTTTTTCAAAAAAAAAAAAATCAAAAAATGTTGAATTTTAGTTTTCAATAAAATCGAAGTGACGCTGTTTTTGAAAATAGCCAAATGTTCCGAAAGGACGCCTGAAGGATTATTGATTTGATATAGTTTATCGGTTTTCTTTGTACACTTCTAATTTTAATATTACAAGTAATCTATGGTCATATTATCTTCTTGGAATATACATAGAAGAGAATAATTGATATTCTTTATCAGACAGTCTACCCTGGATTCTACTACTCATGATTTGGAAAATATATAACTAATAATAGCCATTTTAAATATCTGCCATTTAAATCTCTTGTGTCCCTATATATAACTTTTTCCTATAATAGCCATTTTAAATCTCTTCTATCCCTATATATTACTTCTTCATTTATGAAAAATAGTCTTGTGTTGGTTTATGGTGATGCCGAACGATGCCCCATGAGTCACAGGATAAAAAAAAAAAATTTCAAGTTTATCTTTCTTAAATAAATTTTGCAAAAATAGCCATTTTTGTCAAATAAGCCATTATGTGGCCAAATTTGTAGAAATAGTCATAATTGACACCAAAAATATTCTTATTCTTGTAGAAATCTCTGGCACAAGGTGTGAAGGTTTTTCATCATAGTTTGTAGTTGGAGTCGGCTTGTACAATTTTTATTCAAAAAAAAATAATCAAATAAACATCTCTTTATTTCTTGCATTAATTTGCAAGAACTACGCTCGGTCTGATTCATGCGGGGTCATGATACGTAGGCAATCTCCATAAGATTCGACCACAACTGTATATGTATATATATAAAAAAAAAGGGAAAAAAAGAAATAAAAAATGGAAGTTAATAACAAGAGAGGTTTTCAAGGATAATGGAAAAGGAAAAGCTGGAGTGATGCATGTGGCAAATACATATATGGTTAACTGACTAAGTGCATTACATCCAATGTGTGATAACATATCTGTTAAACTCTGTGAGCTTACAAGTTTGTTGCATTTCCAGAAAGTTTAGCGGTTGGCTTGACAGAATATTCTGGCCAATCACCATTACCATACTAGATCAAAAGGGCCAATTCTAGCAAGCATGTCTAGTTCCAGCAAAAGTCTCGATGGAGAGAAAACAGAGATACAGATAATGAAAGATGAGGTGGACCGGTTAAGACGGCAGATAACAGAGATGCACCTAGCTTGGGCTAGGGGACAGTCATCACCAAACCTTCCTACTCTTACACCAGTTCCAGAGCGTCCGCCTATTGATCCCTCGACAAGTGCACCAATCTATCCATATTATCAAGGGGAAAACCCTTATACATCCCAGGTTCCACTAGCTAGACAAAATACTCCTCCTCCGGTCACCCCTATTTTCGTGGCACCTCCGCCTGCTACTTTACAGAAGTCGTCCGGTGAACCGCTTTTTCAAATACATGACAATCATTGTTATGATCCCGAGCCTACCTTTAAGGCTCCTGAACCGCATTCACACACCCCTCACTGGGATAACCCGGCAGAACCGGAAAAGCACTTCAAAAGTTTGGAGCATGAGGAAGTTATTCGGAAAGTCAAAAGCCTAGAGCAATCCTTCAGGAATATGCATGGTTTAGGCAACCAAGTCAGCGTTGCTTTCAAAGATCTGTGCCCATTTCCAGATGTCCAGTTGCTCGCCGGGTTCAAAATGCCCAAGTTTGATCTATACGAGGGGCATGGTGACCCAGTAGCCCATCTCCGAGGTTTCTGCAGCAAAATGCGAGGAGCCGGAGGGCGAGATGAAATTCGATAGCTTACTTCGGTCAGAGTTTGGGAGAGTCCGCATTAGAATGGTACACCAGGCAGGATCCCAGCAGATGGTTTACATGGGATGACCTGGCCCAAGCATTCATCGGCCAGTTTCAATATAATCTTGAAATAATCCCCTGATCGCTTATCATTGCTCAAGCTAGAGAAGAAACCCGCTGAAAGCTTCAGAGAATTTGGGTTCCGCTGGAGGGAACATGCAGCAAGGGTGGATCCCCCGATGAGAGAGAACGAAATGGTAGACTACTTCTTGCAGACACTGGAGCCAACCTACTTTAGTCACCTGGTGACATCGGTTGGTAAATCTTTCAATGAGGTGGTCAAAATGGGCGGAATGATAGAAGAGGGACTTAAGTCCAATAAGATATTGAGCTATTCCGCGTTGAAAGCAACAACTCAAGCTATTCGGAATGGCACAGGGGTTGCATTCGGGAAGAAGAGAAAAGAAGAAGTTGCAACAGTAGAGGAGGGTACTTGGTCCAGATCGAAAGGTCCTTCACCCCATTACCAAGCCAAACCCTACTACCCAAATCACCCTAATCACCCTCCCCGAAACACATATCCACCACCAAGGGCTTACAATAACCCTCCAGGACCAGGTTTCCGAGGGAATCATGCCCTCAGAAAGGAAAAGGCACAAAGAACCTTCACTGAGTTGGGAGAAACTTATACTGCTCTGTTCCACAAATTGAAGCAGATAGGTTTGTTAAGTCCTGTTGAGACAAGATTGCCAAATCCCCTACCCCCAAATGTGGATCGCTCAGTAAGCTGTGAGTATTGTTCAGGAGCTCCCGGACATCATACCGAGAAATGTTGGAAACTGAAACATGCAGTGCAAAATCTTATTGACACCAATAAGATCGAGGTTCGGACACCAGAGGCACCCAACATTAATCAGAATCCATTGCCAGCTCACCCTTAGACCCAATATATAAGAAGTCATGCTTGGTAATCAGGAGGAGTTTCGGTGGTTTGTTTTGTTGTCATTTCTTTTGTCCGAGTTGTTTTCGGGGTTGTGACCCGGATCTTGTTTTGAAGTGAAACCCCCTTATCTTTCCATTTTTGTCATTGCAGTTTGCTTGGTCGTTTCAAGTTTCGTTTTAGTTTTGTATTTTGGTTTGCTTATTTGTATTTGAATCATTTCGCCTATTAGTTTATGAAACTCTCGGTCTTTTATTACCCCAGTCATCTTTTGTTTAGTTCTTCTATCTTTAAGTTTGTCATTTGTTCGAACGCCGACTCTAATGACATGGCATCGCACATAATTTTGGCCTAATATTAAGGGATAATCATGAAGCAATTCGAAGATAATCATGTCATTTTAAAAAGAAATAAAAATGATTTGAGATTATTTGGAGCCCGAATCATGTGAGACAGGGGCAGGTAAAACATGAAGAAACCCTTAATGGAAAATTGGCTATGCTAAGACGGGGTTCGCTCGTGATACTGAAATGAAAGTGTCATCCAGCAATACTTTAAAATGATAGATGATAAGGCAAATGGACGATATGGTTATCAATCATGATATAACCAGAAGATGTCGTGAATAGGTTGTTTGTACTTGGCATGTTTTGAAGATTGGAATGACGAAGGCATTTTGTTCTGCTATCCAAACACTTTGTCCATCGTCAACCCTTTGTGCCTTATTTTAAAATCTTTCATACCCCTCCTTCGGAATTAGTTGCAAAGACTAGAAACACAATGTTTGAAAGACAAGAGAAGAAAGGGATAAAGAAAAAAAAAACAATTAAAAAAAAATGAATGAAAAAGAGAAACTTGAAAAAAGGAATTGGGAACTACGTTTGACCTGATTCCTCAAAGAGGATACGTAGGCGCGTATAAATAAAAAAAAATGAAAAAAAAATAAAAACAAAAAATCCCCAAGTAAAAAAAACCAGGGCAAAGAAAAATTGTGTTGATTATAAATAAATTTAGGTCCGAAGGTTGTAAATTTTGAACCCAAAATTGATTTTGTTTTGAGCCTTCAATACCATTTCTTTCTAACCCCGTCCAAATCCCACATTACGGTCCAGAAAGACCTTCTGATCAGTCTTCAAAAAATGCCACGTCAGGCGAGTGAGAGAGTCCTATCAGAGTATAACACTCTGATTCTCAGCAGAAAAGACTCTGATTCCCAGCAGAAAGGAAACACGAGAGAGTCTTAGCAGTGACACCCCAATCCCTAGCTAAAAGTGCTACAAATGAGAGAGTCTTACCGGTGAAAACCTTCACAGGCACCATAAGGCGACGAAAGCTGAGAGAAAATCAAAATGAGAGAAGCTTGAAAGTGAAAACCCGTCGGGCACTACAAGTCGAATAAAGGTGATAATCAGATGGAAATCACGAGACATAAATCGTGAAAGGCGATTAACGACGGAGGATAGGCCATATGTGCATGTCATGACCAGTAGAGTTGGTATCCGCGTTTGATAAGTTTTATAGTGTTTCTTGTTAGAGAGTCAGTTCTCCTCTGTCTTCTATTTGTTGTTTCTTTTTATTTTTCTCTTTTTGTCAAAAACTTCCCCCGTCAAAGTCTGTCTAGTCAAAACATAGTGAGAAATGACTTCAAAACTTACCACCAACTTTCCAATTATTATGCAAGGAAAGAAAATGCCATTGACGGCAGAGAAGTATGGTGCAAAGAAGATTATCAAACTGGGGCAGAAAATTTTCTTCTCAGTTTGAAAATTTTCTGGAAGTCAATACCCACTTGGGGAAGAAGACAAGCCTTAAGGGAAATGGTCTTCGAACCAGTTTCATCCTCAACAGTCTTCAGAAGAGTGAAACACCGATTTTGAGGAAATGAAAATCTACCAGCAGTGTTATCTTCAGCAAGTTCCGAGGTGGTCGGACAACACAGAGTGGTAAAGGAAGAAAGGAAATCCCACCTTCAACAAAATAACCCCCAGCAAGTTGAGAACGGGGAAGGGATAAATGGAAAAACCCATCACCAGCAGGAATATCATCTCCATCAAATGAAATCATTCCACAACAATGTTTTGGGAACCCCGAGCGAGGGAAAGGAGAACAGGAAAAACCACCCCACAGGAGCGGCACAACCGCTCACAATGTTTTAAACTAACAAATTTTCTTTGATTTGAAACATGGAAAGAAAATGCTATTGATAGAAGAAAGTCATGCCACAAGGAAGAACACCAATACTGGGGCAGAAAATTTTCTGCCGTTGTTGAAAATTTTCTCGGAGAAACGAGGAAGGCAATTCAAGATGACGTGTCAGGTTTGTCCACCTTCAAATAGGATGTTTCAGGTTTGTCCACCTTCGAATAGGACGTCTCAGGTTTGTTCACTTTCATACATTGATATTATGGGAGTATTCGCCCTCGAATAGGATACAATGGGAGTATTCGCCCTCGAATAGGATACAATGGGAGTATTCGCCCTCGAATAGGATACAATGGGAGTATTCACCCTCGAATAGGATACAATGGGAGTATTCGCCCTCGAATAGGATACAATGGGAGTATTCGCCCTCGAATAGGATACAATGGGAGTATTCACCCTCGAATAGGATACAATGGGAGTATTCGCCCTCAAATAGGATACAATGGGAGTATTCGCCCTCGAATAGGATACAATGGGAGTATTCGCCCTCGAATAGGATACAATGGGAGTATTCGCCCTCGAATAGGATACAATGGGAGTATTCACCCTCGAATAGGATACAATGGGAGTATTCGCCCTCGAATAGGATACAATGGGAGTATTCGCCCTCGAATAGGATACAATGGGAGTATTCGCCCTCGAATAGGATACAATGGGAGTATTCGCCCTCGAATAGGATACAATGGTAGTATTCGCCCTCGAATAGGATACGATGGGACTATCCGCCCTCGAATAGGATACAACGGGAGTATTCGCCCTCGAATAGGATACAATGGGAGTATTCGCCCTCGAATAGGATACATTGGGAGTATTCGGCCTCGAATAGGATACAATGGGAGTATTCGCCCTCGAATAGGATACAATGGGAGTATTCGCCCTCGAATAGGATACAATGGGAGTATTCGCCCTCGAATAGGATACAATGGGAGTATTCGCCCTCGAATAGGATACAATGGGAGTATTCGCCCTCGAATAGGATACAATGGGAGTATTCGCCCTCGAATAGGATACGATGGGAGTATTCGCCCTCGAATAGAATACAATGGGAGTATTCGCCCTCGAATAGGATACAATGGGAGTATTCACCCTCGAATAGGATACAACGGGAGTATTCGCCCTCGAATAGGATACAATGGGAGTATTCGCCCTCGAATAGGATACAATGGGAGTATTCACCCTCGAATAGGATACAATGGGAGTATTCGCCCTCGAATAGGATACATTGGGAGTATTCGCCCTCGAATAGGATACGACGGGACCATCCGCCCTCGAATAGGATATTTTACGTATGTTTTATCTTACATTGTCCTATGCATATTTTGTAAATTATTGCCAGCATGCATTTTAAATTCAAAAGTTGCTACTAAAAGCAGGCGCCTACCTGTATAACAAAAGGCAAGTCTTCAGTCTTTACATTGCAGGTCTTGAAACCAGTAACCCACCATAAAGCAGAGAGTTACAACAAGAGTTCCCAACGCAAATTCAAGCGCATGAGTCAAAGGAGGGGAGGGAATGAAGGAAATTTTTCCCAGTGTCATTGCCCTCAGCAGGCAAGTAAACAGTTCTAAAGATATCCCCATCAGTCAGGAGAGAAAGCAACACGACCCAGGAAGAAAGCAATTCCGAAACAAGGAAATTTTGGAGAAATGATGGTTCAAGAGTCGAGGCAGCAAGAATAAAATGGTACAAGAAGCAAAGGAAGGCGATCTAGTTCTGAAGTAGTAGTTGAAGTCAAGGAGCCCGCCTGGAGAATGGAGTGGCGATTTATTTTAAAGTTGTAGTTGAAGTCAGGGAGCCCGCCTGAAGAATGGAGTGGCGATTTCATTTTTAAAGTTGTAGTTGAAGTCAGAGAGCCCGCCTGAAGAATGGAGTGGCGATTTTATTTTGAAGTTATAGTTGAAGTCGGGGAGCCCGCTTGAAGAATGGAGTGGCGATTTTATTCTGGAGTTGTAGTTGAAGTGTAAGGCCCTGTAAAATTTTTGTGCATAAAACCTAGTAGATGTGGTGTCATGGTCCGAATGATGTGTTAGGAATGATGTGTAAGCTCGCCGCGGCTGAAGAATGGAGTGGCGATTTAGTGTTGAAGTTATAGTTGAAGTCAGGGAGCCCGCCTGAAGAATGGAGTGGCGAGTTATTATTTTGAAGTTGTTATTGAGATCAGGTGCCCGCCTGAAGAATGGAATGGCGATTTATGATTAGAGTTTGTCGATAAGTCAGAAGCCCGCCGGAAAAGCAGAACGGCGTCTCAGTTTCCAAGATTTGATAAGGATAGTGAACAATCGGAAAGTGACGGAGTGTAACGGAAATCCCCAGCATGAATCAGAAGGAAGGCAACAAGGATCAGAAAAGATAGATTCAGACTTCGAAGGAGAATAGCTCGAAGATCACAAGTAAGGGAAATCACTTCGGAGTGCAATGCAAGTTAGCAACAAAAGAAGCTTGCGACCAGAATGCGAGTCAACAGTCCGAGATGATCAACAGAAGATAGTCACAATGAAAAAAAAGGGCAAGGAGTTAATCCAAGTGCAGAAGTTGATGAAAGATGTGGAGTGCTCAAGACATGGCCAAGGTCACAAACACTGCATACCTGATCTTGATCCGAAAAACAGCACCTGCAACTAGCAAGTATCAAGGTTCAAATTTAGAGTCTGCATGAAGCACCAACCATTACTCAAGATCAAGCTTCAGAAGACTTATAGATAGGAATCTTGTAACTAGTAGCTGATAGGCTTAGTTGTCTTTCTCATGTTTTGATTCTTGATGTAATAGCAGGACCATGGACCGGAACTTCGATGGAACGGAACCTCGACGGAACGGCACCTCGACTGGCTCTCCACTTCGGTTACTCCATAATTTTACTCACTTCTGAACTACACGTGGCCTGATTCCTTTATAGTCAAGGATATGTAGGCAGCTCAAACACAAGGGTTCGGTCACATTCCTCTTCTTTTAGTTTAGTCCCTCCGGATAAGGGTCGGGTCAAAAAACACTTGTCTAGTCGTTCTTTGTCTGAAAACTCGTTCTGAATTTGTTCATACTTACTGTAAACGCGTGATTTTTGACCCTACCCGAGATTTTTATATTTTTAGCGTAAAATATTTAGTTTAGGCCTAATATGGCTATTTTAGCTAATTTCGACTCTTTTGCTCTATTTTTACCTTAAGATGAAAAAGAAATAATAACAAAAAAATATATATAATGTTTCGTAGTCATTTTAAATTTGAAAAATACAAAAATAGTACTTTATATTTTTATCTTTATTAAAAAAACGAAAATTCCAAAAAAATAGTTTTATTAATGTTTTATAGTCATTTTAAATTTGAAAAAAATACAAAAATAGCACTTTATATTTTTTTATCTTTATTAAAAAACGAAAATTACAAAAATAGTTTCATTAACATTTTGTAGTTATTTTAATCTTGGAAAAAATATAAAAAATTGGTTTTGTTTTAATTGTGAGTTTTATAGTTATTTTGCTTATATAGGATGAATCAAATAAAATCGTGTTCTCATTCTCGGTTCCGGGCAAAGAATAATATTCGGGTTCAAACTACCCGGTTTTATAATTTTCGGACCTAGCCCGTAATAGTCCGAGTCCGCACGTGGGGAACACGGACAAAATACAACCATAACCCATGTGAACCCCCATTTTGGTCTTGACATTTCACATGCACACACAATACATAATCACATGAACACACCTAAGAAGCTACACTTTACACCTAAGGGATTACACTACACATGAGGGGAGTTGTGGTTTTCTTCTTCTTAAAGCAAGAAGAAGACGGCAGAAGAGAGACAATTAAAAAAAGGGAGAGACAATACAAAGAAAAAGAGGAGAGAAAATTAAAAAGAAGAAAAGAAAGCACGGCAGCATAGAAGAGAATTGAAAACAAACAAAAGAAGAGAACAAAAGCAAAGAAACAAGAAACAAAGAAGAAAAAAAACGAGAGAAAAAAAGAAAGTGTCACGACCCTAGTTCACCAATTGTGAACATGTCGTGATGGCACCCAGTCCCCACGACTAGGTAAGCCTAACACGTTGCGGAATATACAAGTTATAAAATACTTAAATAAGAAACGGCGAAAAATAACACAAAAAGGTATGTAATCCGTGCCGCTTGGCACATACATCCGTCATACAATAAATAGAACACTACCAAGATCCGGAACCCCACGGTAACACAGACTAAAAGAGAAATACAACTGTGGCTCTATGTATAAAGAGTTTCTAACAACGAAATGAGGAAAAATGTCAACTAGAAATACTAGAACAGAAGGGAAGCCTCCGGATCCGCGGACGTAGCAGAGATCATACCTCGAAGTCTCCCAGAAAGCTGCGGAATCACCTAGTACGAGCCTGCTCTGATGTACCTGGATCTGCACAACAAAAGTGTGCAGAAGAGTAGCATGAGTACACCACGGCGGTACTCAGTAAGTGCCAAGCCTAACCTCGATGGAGTAGTGACGAGGAAGGTCAGGGCCCTACTGAGAACAATAATAATATGATGATAACAAAATAAACAATTTAACAGATAACAACAAAATTTCCAAAATAACAACATTTACTGAAACTGTCTACAATCAAGCTAATAACAAATAACCAACTCAATAAACAAGTTCAAGGATCTGTGGGAATTGAACCCACAGTCCCATTCTCAGTACCTCTGGGTCTCCGGGAATCGAACCCGCAGCCCATGTCTCAATAGTATCTCAATAGCTCGGGATCTCCGGGAATCGAACCCGTAGTCCCTACCAATAACTCAGGATCTCGGGAATCGAACCCGTAGTCCCTACCAATAACTCAGGATCTCGGGAATCGAACCCGTAGTCCACATTTCAATAAATCTCAGGGATCTCGGGAATCGAACCCGTAGTCCACATTTCAATAAATCTCGGGATCTCGGGAATCGAACCCGTAGTCCCTACCAATATCACTCCGGGTCTCTGGGAATCGAACCCACAGCCCTGGGTCTCCGGGAATCGAACCCGCAGTCCACAAACACAGCAATTAAAGGAATACACAGAGAGAATAAATTATGCTTAACTATAACTTCACCGAAAAAAAAATAGTGCCAATAATTATCAAGGAGTTCAAATAAGGCAATTAGGCAACTAAATAGTTAAGAGCTACCTAATCATGTTTTTTTCTATCCACTACCGGTAAAATATCAAACTAACAGCCAAAGACAGGAATACCGCTCATCGAACATTTTTAATAAATACGTGTTCAACAACCAGCGCATGTACACGCCCGTCACCTCGCGTACAAGGCATTAAAACTATCACATAATATCCTAGGGGTAAAAATTTCCCCCACACGAGGTTAGACAAGCCACTTACCTCAATTCCGGTACAAAACCGCTAAGAAATAACCCTCTTGCCGCGAATGTCGGCCTCCACAAGTGTAGTATCTCGATAAAAATCAATAGAATAGGCCAATTGGGCATTACCCAATCAAAATAACTCAAAATGCACCAAAACCCACAAGTTGCCAAAACCCGACTTTCGGTACGCTTATCGAAAAATCACAAAAATTATATATTCGGGTTCCTTATCTCAATACGAGTCCGTGCATATAAAATTTATCGAAATCGGACTCCATTTGCCCATTCAAATCAAAGATTTTCTAACATTTAGGCCTAGGGCTCAAACCCACCTTTAATCTTCCAATTTCAGGTGAGATAATCACGGATTTCATGATAAACCAACGAATTAAGGTCAAGAAACTTACCCCCGATGATTTCCCGATGATATCCCAACGTTTTCCCCTTCAAAAACCTCTATTGGAGCTCAAAAATGGCGTTTTTGTGTATGGGGGTCGCGGGTGTTATGTTCTGAACTTAAGCTCACTGCCAGACATTTTCCTTCATCGCGTTCGCGTGGCCTGTCACGCGTTCGCGATGCTCTAGCCCATTTACCCTTCGCGTTCGCGTGACGCCACTCGCGTCCGCGATGCACAGCCGGTTAAACCTTCGCGAACGCGGCGCCAGTCCACGCGTTCGCGATGACCTTATTTCCCATCCAACCCGCCTTGCTCTTTGCGAACGCGACACAGGGATCGCGAACGCGGTGCCTCCCCTTCTTCCACTACGCGAACGCGACGCCTTGGACGCGAACGCGATGCTCTGCAGCACCCAGCCTACGCGAACGCGAACAAGGCCCTCGCGAACGCGATGGCTTAAATCTTGCCCAGTGATCTGCAGTTTTTCTGCAGACTTTACATGTTCCAAAGTGCCCGCTTGATGGTCCGAATTCATCCCGAGGCTCCCGGGACCCCAACGAAAACCACCAACATACTCCAAAACACGATACGAACTTATTCCAATCATAAAAACACGTCTAACAACATCAAAACCCATAAATCACATCGATTCAAGCCTAAGTTTCTTCAAAACTTTCAAAACTAACATTCAATCCAAAACCCGGCCAAATGACGTCCAAATGACCTGAAAATTTGCGGACATATCCAAAATCACATAATGAAGCTACAGAAATTGTCGGAATTCCATTCCGACCCCCGGATCAAAATCTCACCTATCGTTCGGATTCACCAAAATTTCAACCTTCGGCATTTCAAGCCTAATTGAGCTACGGACCTCCAAAATATATTCCGAACGCGCTCCCAACCCCGAAATCACCTAACGGAGCTAATGGAACCATCGGATTTCCGTTCCGAGATCGTCTTAACACTGTTCCGGCTATGGACCGTTTTCTAGTTTCAAAGCTCTTAATTTGGGACTAAGTGTCCCAAAATGCTCAAATTTTCGGAACCGACTCTCCCGGCAACCCACAATAGCAGAAATGAACTTAGGGGAACAGTTAAATTAGGGATAGGGGCGTAATTTTCTAAAACGACCGGTCGGGTCGTTACATCTTCCCACACTTAAAGATTCGTTCGTCCTCGAACGAGCATAGAAAACATACCCGGAGTAGTGAAAAGATGAGGGTACTGGCTGCGCATATCCTGCTCGGTCTCCCAAGTCGCCTCCTCGACCGGCCGGCCCCGCCACTGAACCTTTACCGAAGCGATGTTCTTTGACCTTAGCTTTCTGACTTGCCTGTCTAGAATGGCTACTGGCTCCTCAACATAAGAAAGATCCTTGTCTAGCTGAACAGATGTGAAATCCAACACGTGCGACGGGTCACCATGGTATCTTCGGAGCATGGAGACATGAAATACGGAGTGAACTCCGGCTAGGCTGGGAGGTAAGGCCAACTCATAAGCAACCTCCCCAACACGCCTCAAAATCTCAAAAGGGCCAATAAATCTAGGACTCAGCCTTCCTTTCTTCCCAAACCTCATAACGCCCTTCATGGGCGAGACTCGAAGCAGAACCCGCTCACCCACCATAAAAGCCACATCGCGAACCTTCTTGTCCGCGTAACTCTTCTGTCTAGACTGGGCCGCACGAAGTCTGTCCCGAATCACCTTGACCTTGTCCATAGCCTCCTGAACCATATCAGTACCTAGTAACCTGGCCTCGCCCGGCTCAAACCAACCCACGGGAGACCCGCACCTCCTACCATATAGGGCCTCGTACGGTGCCATCTGAATACTAGACTGGTAGCTGTTGTTATAAGCAAACTCCGCCAGTGGCAAGAAGTGATCCCATGAACCTCCAAACTCAATCACGCACGCACGGAGCATATCCTCCAAAATCCGAATAGTGCGTTCGGACTGCCCATCAGTCTGGGGGTGAAATGATGTGCTCAGCTCTACCCGAGTACCTAACTCCTGCTGTACAGCTCTCCAGAACCGTGAAGTGAACTGAGTGCCTCTATCTGAAATGATAGAAACTGGAATACCATGCAGCCGAACTATCTCCTTGATATAGATCTCCGCCAGTCGCTCCGATGAATAAGTAGTGCTCACCAGTATAAAATGGGCGGACTTGGTCAGCCGATCCACAATAACCCAAATAGAATCAAACTTCCTAATAGTCCGTGGAAGCCCAGATACAAAGTCCATGGTAATGCGCTCCCATTTCCACTCGGAAATCTCAATCTGCTGCATCAATCCACCCGGACGCTGATGCTCATACTTCACCTGCTGGCAGTTGAGGCATCTAGAAACATAATCAACTATATCCCTCTTCATCCGCCTCCACCAGTAATGCTGTTTCAAGTCCCGATACATCTTCGCGGCACCCGGATGGATGGAATACCGCGAACTATGGGCCTCTGCTAGAATCAGCTCTCGAAGATCATCTACATTGGGCACACGGATACGCCCCTGCATCCTCATAACTCCATCATCCCCGATGGTAACATCTCGAGCATCACCACGCCGAACTCTATCTTGAAGGACAAGCAAATGAGGGTCGTCGAACTGACGCTCCCCGATGCGGTCAAATAGAGAAGACCGAGAAACCACACAAGCTAGAACCCGGCTGGGCTCCGAAAGATCCAGTCTAACCAACTGCCTGGCCAAAGCCTGAACATCCATCGCCATAGGCCTCTCCGAAGCTGGTAGATATGCCAAACTCCCCAAACTCTTTGCCCGACGACTCAAGGCATCAGCAACCACATTAGCCTTGCCCGGATGATAGAGAATAGTAATATCATAGTCCTTCAGTAGTTCCAACCATCTCCTCCGACGCATATTCAGGTCCTTCTGCTTAAGCAAGTGCTGCAAGCTCCGGTGATCAGTGTAGATCTCACGAAGGAACCCCATATAAATAATGACGCCAAATTTTCAAGGCGTGAACGATGGCAGCTAGCTCCAAATCATGAACAGGGTAATTCTTCTCATGCACCTTCAGCTGTCTCGACGCGTAGGCAATCACCCTACCGTCCCGCATCAATACCGCACCGAGTCCAACTCGTGAGGCATCACAATATACAGTATAGGACCCCGAACCTGTAGGCAACATCAATATAGGGGCCGAAGTCAAAGCTGTCTTGAGCTTCTGAAAGCTCGCCTCACACTCGTCTGTCCACTGAAAAGGGGCACCCTTTGGGTCAATCTAGTCATAGGTGCTGCAATCGAAGAGAACCCCTCTACGAAACGACGGTAGTAGCCCGCCAAACCAAGGAAACTGCGTATCTCAGTAGCGGAGGAGGGTCTGGGCCAACTCTGCACGGCCTCCACCTTCCTCGGATCTACTCGAATACCATCACTCGACACCACGTGGCCCAAAAATGCCACCGAACTCAACCAAAATTCACATTTAGAGAACTTGGCATAAAGCTGCTTCTCCCTCAGGATCTGAAGCACTATCCTCAAATGCTGCTCGTGCTCTTCCCGCTCCGAGAATATACTAGAATATCATCAATGAAGACAATCACGAACGAGTCCAGATAAGGCCTGAACACACTGTGCATCAAATGCATAAATGCTGCTGGGGCATTAGTCAACCCAAAAGACATCACGAGGAACTCATAGTGACCATACCGGGTCCTGAAGGCAGTCTTCGGGATATCTGGCTCCCGAATCTTCAGCTGGTGATACCCGGAGCGCAAATCAATCTTAGAAAACACATGTGCGCCCTGTAACTGGTCAAATAAATCATCAATACGGGGCAAAGGATACCGGTTCTTCACTGTAACCTTATTCAGCTGACGATAGTCAATACACATACGCATAGAACCGTCCTTTTTCTTCACAAACAATACAGGAGCACCCCAAGGCGAAACACTGGGTCGAATAAAACCCTTGCCCAATAACTCCTGTAACTGATCCTTCAACTCCTTTAATTCGGGAGGAGCCATACGGTACGGTGGAATAGAAATGGGCTGAGTGCCCGGCAACAAGTCAATAGCAAAGTCAATGTCTCTGTCAGGCGGCATGCCCGGAAGATCAGCTGGAAATACATCAGCAAAGTCACGTACCACATGAACAAAATCAATAGAGGGAGGGTCAATACTGACGTCCCGCACATAGGCTAGATAAGCAGCACACCCCTTCTCAACCATACGCTGAGCTCTGAGAAAAGAAATAACACTGCTAGGGGTATGATCTAGAGTACCACTCCACTCAATACGTGGAATGCCTGGCATAGCCCGCGTCACGGTCTTGGCGTGACAATCAAGAATAGCATAATGGGGCGACAACCAGTCCATGCCCGGAATAATATCAAAATCGACCATCCCGAGCAACAATAAATCCGCTCTGGTCTCAAAATCACAAATAGTAATCAAACACGACCGATATACGCGGTCCACCGCTAAAGAATCACCCACCGGAGTGGAAACATAAATGGGGGCACTCAAAGAATCCCGAGGCACACCCGTATGAGAAGCAAAGTAAGAAGACACATATGAAAAAGTGGAACCAGGGTCGAATGAGCCGATGCCTCCCCGTGACTAACCGAATAATACCGTGATAACAGAATCAAATGCAACAGTTGCGGCGCGATTAGGAATAGAATAGAATCTGGCATGTCCCCTCTCTCGAGGGCGGCCTCTGGAACCCTGACCCCCGCCCCTGGCTGGCTGGGCAAGTGGAGTGGCAGCTGGAGCTGGAATGATGGCCTGCTAGCCCTGAGAACCACGCTGAGGCTGCGAAGACTGATGAGGTGCTCCCCTCCTACGCCTAGGGCACTCCCTAACCAGATGGAGAGTATCCCCGCACTCAAAGCAAGCTCTGGGAGGACGCGGTGGCTGTGACTGACCGGCCTCATCCCTACTAGTCTGACCCCTGGAAGGACCCCGCACAAGAGGTGCACTGGAAATTGGGGGAGCATAATAAGGCTCCTGAGGTGCTGGAAGGGCTGGAGAACTACCGGCTACTGGCAATGCTGAGTGAACCGGTCGACCGGAAAAGCCCCTGCCAAAACGACCGGCTGCTAAGTGCAGGCACGAGAGAAATGGCCCGACTCACGAGACCTCTTGGCCTCCCTCTCTCCCCGTTCTCTAGGGAGCATACTCTCGATCCTCCTGGCAAGCTCACTGCCTACTGATAAGATATATCCGTCTCCAACTCTCTGGCCATGCTGTACCAGGTCAGCGGAATCAGGCCGTCAACAAATCTCTGCACTCTCTCCCGGACCGTGGCTACCAAAGCCGGTGCATGCCTGGCTAGGCGGGTGAAACTAATAGCATACTCCGATACTGACATGGAGCCCTGTCGCAATCTCTCAAACTCCGAGCGCCAAGAATCCCTAAGGCTCTGGGGAACAAACTCCGTCAAAAACAGATTTGAAAACTGCGTCCAGGTCAACGAAGCGGACTCCTCCGGACTATCCAACTCATACGTGCGCCACCAATCATAAGCGGTCCCACGAAACTGAAACGTAGTGAAGGAAACCCCGCTGGTCTCCACAATCCCCATGGTAGAAAGAATACGATTACACCCCTCTAGAAAGCCCAATGCATCATTTGTAGCCAACCCACTGAACACTAGAGGATCATATTTCTTGAACCTCTCTAATCTACGTCGCGCATCCTTGGAGGCAGCTGGCCCACCTCCGGGCTGTACTGGGGCGGCATGAGGCATAGTAATAATCTCTGGAAGCTGCCCCACGGGCACTCGCTGCTCAGGTGTAACGGCTACGGGAGTCTGGGCCCCTCCCCCGGCCTGAGATGTAGCTGCAACAAGAGGAAGCAATCCCGCCCGGGCCAAAGTGGTATACATGCTCATGAACTGAGCCAGGGTCTCCTGTAGTGCTGGAGTAGTAGCAGCTGTAGTCGGTGTACCAGGTGCGTGCGCTCCAACCTGGTCTACCGGTGGCACCTCAGCGGCAGCGCGCGATGGTGCCGTGGCTGCACCTCGGGCGCGTCCTCGTCCTCTACCTCGGCCCCGGCCTCTGACGGCAGCAGCAGGGGGCGCGGGTACCTGATCATCGCGGTTAGCTCGTGTCCTCACCATCTGTGAGAGAATAGAAAGCAGTAGTTTAGATTTTTGATGCCAAAAATGTCGCACGACAAGGAATCCAAAAGAAATGAAGAGTTTCCTAAACAGTTACATAGCCCCTCGTAGATAAATACAGACGTCTCCGTATCGATCAGCGAGACTCTAAGTAACCGGTCCGTGTCCCGTGACTCCTATGAACCTAGAGCTCTGATACCAACTTGTCACGACCCTAGTTCACCAATTGTGAACATGTCGTGATGGCACCCAGTCCCCACGACTAGGTAAGCCTAACACGTTGCGGAATATACAAGTTATAAAATACTTAAATAAGAAACGGCGAAAAATAACACAAAAAGGTATGTAATCCGTGCCGCTTGGCACATACATCCGTCATACAATAAATAGAACACTACCAAGATCCGGAACCCCACGGTAACACAGACTAAAAGAGAAATACAACTGGGGCTCTATGTATAAAGAGTTTCTAACAACGAAATGAGGAAAAATGTCAACTAGAAATACTAGAATAGAAGGGAAGCCTCCGGATCCGCGGACGTAGCAGGATCATACCTCGAAGTCTCCCAGAAAGCTGCAGAATCACCTAGTACGAGCCTGCTCTGATGTACCTGGATCCGCACAACAAAAGTGTGCAGAAGAGTAGCATGAGTACACCACGGCGGTACTCAGTAAGTGCCAAGCCTAACCTCGATGGAGTAGTGACGAGGAAGGTCAGGGCCCTACTGAGAAACAATAAAAATAATAATAATAACACCGAACAGTACAACAGATAACAACAAAATTTCCAAAATAACAACATTTACTGAAACTGCCTACAATCAAGCTAATAACAAATAACCAACTCAATAAACAAGTCCAGGATCTGTGGGAATTGAACCCACAGTCCCACTCTCAGTACCTCTGGGTCTCCGGGAATCGAACCCGCAGCCCCATGTCTCAATAAGTATCTCAATAGCTCAGGATCTCCGGAATCGAACCCGCAAGTCCTTACCAATAATCAATAAATCTCGGGATCTCGGGAATCGAACCCGTAGTCCACATTTCAATAAATCTCGGGATCTCGGGAATCGAACCCGTAGTCCACATTTCCATAAATCTCGGGATCTCGGAATCGAACCCGTAGTCCACATTTCAATAAATCTCGTGATCTCGGGAATCGAACCCGTAGTCCCTACCAATATCACTCCGGGTCTCGGGGAATCGAACCCACAGCCCCGGGTCTCCGGAATCGAACCCGCAGTCCACAAGCACAGCAATAAAGGAATACAGAGAGAGAATAAATTATGCTTAACTATAACTTCACCGAAAAAAAAATAGTGCCAATAATTATCAAGGAGTTCAAATAAGGCAATTAGGCAACAAAATAGTTAAGAGCTACCTAATCATGTTTTTTTTCTATCCACTACCGGTAAAATATCAAACTAACAGCCAAAGACAGGAATACCGCTCATCGAACATTTTTAATAAATACGTGTTCAACAACCAGCGCATGTACACGCCCGTCACCTCGCGTACAAGGCATTAAAACTATCACATAATATCCTAGGGGTAAAAATTTCCCCCACACGAGGTTAGACAAGCCACTTACCTCAATTCCGGTACAAAACCGCTAAGAAATAACCCTCTTGCCGCGAATGTCGGCCTCCACAAGTGTAGTATCTCGATAAAAATCAATAGAATCACATCAAAATAGGCCAATTGGGCATTACCCAATCAAAATAACTCAAAATGCACCAAAACCCACAAGTTGCCAAAACCCGACTTTCGGTACGCTTATCGAAAAATCACAAAAATTATATATTCGGGTTCCTTATCTCAATACGAGTCCGTGCATATAAAATTTATCGAAATCGGACTCCATTTGCCCATTCAAATCAAAGATTTTCTAACATTTAGGCCTAGGGCTCAAACCCACCTTTAATCTTCCAATTTCAGTGAGATAATCACGGATTTCATGATAAACCAACGAATTAAGGTCAAGAAACTTATCCCCGATGATTTCCCGATGATATCCCAACGTTTTCCCCTTCAAAAACCTCTCTTGGAGCTCAAAAATGGCGTTTTTGTGTATGGGGGTCGCGGGTGTTATGTTCTGAACTTAAGCTCACTGCCAGACATTTTCCTTCATCGCGTTCGCGTGGCCTGTCACGCGTTCGCGATGCTCTAGCCCATTTACCCTTCGCGTTCGCGTGACGCCACTCGCGTCCGCGATGCACAGCCGGTTAAACCTTCGCGAACGCGGCGCCAGTCCACGCGTTCGCGATGACCTTATTTCCCATCCAACCCGCCTTGCTCTTCGCGAACGCGACACAGGGATCGCGAACGCGGTGCCTCCCCTTCTTCCACTACGCGAACGCGACGCCTTGGACGCGAACGCGATGCTCTGCAGCACCCGGCCTACGCGAACGCGAACAAGGCCCTCGCGAACGCGATGGCTTAAATCTTGCCCAGTGATCTGCAGTTTTTCTGCAGACTTTACATGATCCAAAGTGCCGGATGATGGTCCGAATTCATCCCGAGGCCTCCGGGACCCCAACGAAAACCACCAACATACTCCAAAACACGATACGAACTTATTCCAATCATAAAAACACGTCTAACAACATCAAAACCCATAAATCACATCGATTCAAGCCTAAGTTTCTTCAAAACTTTCAAAACTAACATTCAATCCAAAACCCGGCCAAATGACGTCCAAATGACCTGAAAATTTGCGGACATATCCAAAATCACATAATGAAGCTACAGAAATTGTCGAAATTCCATTCCGACCCCCGGATCAAAATCTCACCTATCGTTCGGATTCACCAAAATTTCAACCTTCGGCATTTCAAGCCTAATTGAGCTACGGACCTCCAAAATATATTCCGAACGCGCTCCCAACCCCGAAATCACCTAACGGAGCTAATGGAACCATCGGATTTCCGTTCCGAGATCGTCTTAACACTGTTCCGGCTATGGACCGTTTTCTAGTTTCAAAGCTCTTAATTGGGGACTAAGTGTCCCAAAATGCTCAAATTTTCGGAACCGACTCTCCCGGCAACCCACAATAGCAGAAATGAACTTAGGGGAACAATTAAATTAGGGATAGGGGCGTAATTTTCTAAAACGACCGGTCGGGTCGTTACAGAAAGAAAGGAGTGAAGAAGAAAATTTGAAAAGAGAGAGACATATACAAAGAAGAAAAAGAGAGATACAAGAGAAAGAAGAAAGGAGAGCACGGCATCGAGGATTTTGGAAAAAAAACGAAACATAAAGGAAGAAAAATCGAAACAAAATCGGATTTGCAATGAGATGCTCGTGTTCGACCAAGAGGTTCCGATCCCGTTCGTAGTCCAATCCGAGGTTCCGAGTATATTGCTCGTCATTTCCGTTGTTGATGTTTCATTGATTTTCCATTTAGTTTCTCATCTTCGTTGCTTACTCGTACATCCGAACAAAGGCTAAATATAAAGAAAGCTTCTTTTAAGGTCGGTTCTTCCTTATCCTTTATGTTATTGTTTTAACTATTTGCGAAGATTTGGTTTATACTTTCATGGAATATATCTTGTTTACTTTGCTTCTTTCTTGTTATTTGGGTTTAATTGCTCGTATTTGCAATGTCCTCATAGATTGATATTGAATTACTTTTGAGTAATGTTGTTAGAATGATTTTGTTGTTGGGTATTTCTTGTTTGGGATTGATAACGAAGTTGACTGTAATTATATCTTTAATGACATAGGTCATGAGGTAATAATCTGATTTGAGGCCTAATTTAAAGTTTGCATATATAGTTTTACATGGTACAATCCAACTTATTTATCAATTAGGATATTGCTTTTATTATTTGAGACAAAGGGGTAGAGTAGAAATCGTAGTCACTTTAGGATTGGCCTTTAATAAAATAAGATGAGCCTCGCCAAATAAAATGCACAAATTATGGGGCCATCAGTAAATGTATATATTAAAATACTTAGGCTTCGAGATGGGCCGTTTTGGCAAATTCACGGCCTTCCCAAAATAATAACGCGTTAGTATCTTTAGGCGCGTGTTTAATAATAATACATTCCTAAACTCGGGTGCACATTTATGTGACCCAAATCCAAGTCTCAACGGAGTCGAAATATGTTGACAACCATGGGTGCACTGGTGCGACGTGGTTCAAAACGCATTTTTTACGACGTTGCAATTCTTATAAAAAATAAAAATTAAAAGCGAATTACTAATAAAAGGCACATAAGTTAAAACGTATTTTTGAAATCAGATAAAATCAAATACAACAGTTGAGCGACCGTGCTAGAACCACGGAACCCGGGAATGCCTAACACCTTCTCCCGGGTTAACAGAATTCCTTACTTAGGATTTTTGGTTCGCGGACTGTAATACAGAGTCAATCTTTTCCTCGATTCGGGATTTAATCGGTGACTTGGGACACCATAAATATCCCAAGTGGCGACTCTAAATTAATTAAATAAATCCCGTTTCGATTGTCCTTTAATTGGAAAAACTCCCTCGCGCTCTCGCGGGTGCGGTAAAAAGGAGGTGTGACAGAGAGCATTACAAGTTAGTTGAAGTCTTTGCAATAGAGTTATTGTAAAGTGGCTTGTAATAGGGAGATTGCAAGTTAGTGAAGTTAAAAGCCTACACGTGTAGATTGTGGTTTTTTGACCCCCTTATGTGGAATTTTTCCACGTAAAATCCATGGACTTATTTACATTCAGCTTTACTATCATTCACAACAGAACCCGATAAAGGACTAGGTACTCTGCTATTTGGTGGACTCACACAAACTTAGCATTGTGTCAATCTGATATATGGCCAGATCTATATACAGTTTGGTTCATCAGTACTTTCAGTGGAAACACATAGAGAACCCAGTTCTCTATACAGTCTGGTGGATGCACAGTCTTTAACACTACTAAACCTAAGTCCTTCAAGGAAGCTTGTCTTGACAAATCCTAGGTGGAAGCAATGGAAGCATAAATTAAAGCACTTAAAGATAATGCAACCTAGGAAGTGGTAGATCTTCCTCCAGGAAAGAAATCTATACGCTCAAAATAGGGGCTCAAAATGGGTTTTCAAATTAAATATAAGGCAAATGGGGAAGTAGAAAAGTTCAAAGGAAGGTTGGTAGCAAAAGGGTACACATAACAGGAATGATTGGATTATCATGAGACTTTCTCTCTTTTTGCAAAGATGGTCACTATTAGGACCATCATTAGTATAGCAGCCTCTAAGGGATGTAATCTATTTTAAATGGATGTCAATAATTCTTTCCTACAAGGTAATATTTATGAAAAGGTGTATATATGCTTGCCTCAAGGGTTCCACAAACAGGGGAGGCAAAAGGTATGTAGGCTGCTAAAATCTTTATATGGGTTAAAATAGGCATTAAGACACTAGAATATTAAATTAAGGCACTATTAGCAGCTGATTACACATAAAGTCTCTATGATGACTCATTGTTAACAAAAAAGGAGTCTCAGATATTGTCATCATATTAGTTTATATAGAAGACTTGCTCATCACTGGAAGCAATTCTATTCTTGTAGAGGCAACCCAACATACACTATATAGTTCATTCAAGGTGAAAGATCTAGGAGAACTTAGGTGTTTTCTTGGGATTGAAGTTAGTGCTTCATACTCAAAGGGAATATGCACTTCAATTAATATCAGCTATTGGACTTGCAACTGCTAAAACCATTAATATACATATAAGTCCCAATCAGAAGGCAACAATCATTGATTATGACACACATGTTAGGCATACTGGAGATGCAGAATTATAGGATGTAGGAAGATACCAAAGACTCATTGGAAAGCTTCTCTACCTGACAGTTACCAGGCCAGATTTTGTAGTCCAGGTACTGAATCAATTTATGCAGCATCCCAAACAGTCCCATTGAGATGCAACTTTGTGAGTGATAAATATGTTAATGGAGCTCCAGGCCTTGGTATTCTTCTACATAACTCTCCCATAAATCATCTTTATGTATATTGTGACTCTGATTGGGCAGGGTGTCCAACAGCAGGAGATCAGTAACTGGTTACATTGTCAAACTTGGGATTCAATGCTCTTGTGAAAGTCAAAGAAGCAACCTATAGTTAGTAGGAGTTCAGTAGAGGCAGAATATCGCAGTCTTGCAGTAGCTGTTGCAGAAATTACTTGGATTCTGGGATTGCTCAAGGAGTTACAAGTTGCAGTAAGTGTTCCAGTTAATCTGTACTTTGAGCGAACCAAACACATCGAGATTGATGGTCATTTTGTTCGTGAAAAGATCAAGACACAATTGACCAGCCCTCATTACATCCCTACAAGCTTACAACTAGCTGTTTTAATGACAAAAGATCTTGGTTCAGCATAACATCAATTCCTTTTATCCAATAAGCTTGGAGCATTTGATCCTTTTCACCCTCCAGTTTGAGGGGGAGTATTGAATACATAGATATATTCATATATGTACAACAATATATGTGTGTGTATTGTGTAATTAGATGTTAGTCGGTAAAGCGGTTAATAGGTACAACTGTCAACCACTAACCAACAATATAAACGACTCCCTTCTTATGTAATGAGATGAATAGAATAGTACCAATTCTTCCTCCTCCTCATTTTTCTCTCAGTTTCACCTGTGAGCACGTGATTTTTTCCCTAGGCAATAAAATTCTAAAATTAAAATAAATAATATTTTTGTTTGCAATTATATGTTTGATTGAAATAAAGTGTATGTATGTGTTTGAAATAATTAGAAATTAAAAAATAGTTTAATTATAAAATGTCACAAAATAAATGAATTAAAAGAAAATCAACAAAAAAATACAAATATACCGGAAATTAAAGAAAAATAAAAAAATGTCAAAAATACCAGAAAAATTAGAGAAAATAGGAAATTAAAAGAGAATTAATAATTGAAAAGAATATAAAAAGGAAAAATGAAATACAACAAGAAAATACACAAAAAAATAATTAAAATACACGAAAAATACATATAAATACAATAATTGGGCCAAGGTGTCAAGCCCAAAACACCTCAGCCCAAGAGAAACACGGACCGGTCCAATTTCATATAAAATTAAATCCTGGACGTCCATGTAAATAATCCAACGGTTGATTTTAAATCTCTGAAATTAAACCAAACGACACAGCTTCATCAGGTGAATCTTGGCCGTCCATTTATGATGATCTAACAGAGACAAAACCATCTCCATATAACACTTGAACGACGTCGTTTGAGATCCTTGGATCCTGGCCGTTGATCAAGAATGATCCAAAGGCTAGGATCAACCAAAGCAGTAAGGGTATTTAAGGCGTGGTCTCTTCAGAGACCGGCCACTCTTCAATTAATCAAAACCCTAGCCGCCCCTCAACCCTTTCTCCTTCATCTCGTCTTCTTCTTCTCCTACCATGGAGACTGGCCGGTTCCCACGGCCATCTCCGGCCACGACTAACCCTAAAACCTTTCCCTTCCTCCTTCTTTACACGAAGCCACCATAAAACCTTAAAGAAAACCCAGAAAAACTTTCCTTCTTGAAACTCCGGTCACCGGAATTTTCTCCGGTGACCACTAATCTATGAAACAGCCTTCCAGATTTACACCACCAAACCACCATGTGGGGATCTTTAACCCCACACGAGTGGTTTCCTTCGAATCTCTCTGGAACCGTTCGAATATTCAAAATTAGTCCGCCGGAAGCCTAACTCCGGCAAACCACCAAACAACACCCACCCCCAAAACACACCCCTATGTCCTCTAACACTCTTCTCTACCACAAAAACCCAAGAAAACAGTTTGATCGGAAAATAAAGACTTCAAGTCTTTGATGTCTGAAAACTGGAAAAAGAAAAGAAAAAGAAAAAGAAACAAGAAAGGAAAAAAAGAAAGGAAAGAGAAAGATTAAGGAAGCTGAGGAGACAGTTCCTGCAAGCTAAGTCCTCGTTTCTTGTTTTTTTCTATTTTTGATTGTTTTTCTGTCTTCTGTGTTTATTTGGCTTTCTTTGTTAGTTGAAATTAGTCTCATTTGCCTGATTAGTTGTTAGAATCTCTTCATCTTCTATCTTCTCTTCATTTTACCTTTTATACGTTTCCTTTTATAACATGCTGTCAATAGTTCATCTTCTGATATTCTAGTTTAATAAATTTGCTATCACTAGTCTGTTATCAATCTTGTCTACTACACTTGATTAGTATATTCGATCCTTTTAGGGTTTCTTATAAGTCTGAGCATGAATGTATTCTGGATATATTTCCTTATGTTAGATTTGTTAGCTATGCTTGAATCTGAGTTATGAGTTGTTTAATTGAAATTCAACCATATCTAATTTCTCTCTGAGTTTTGATTAAATGATAAATAATTTCTAATTGTGGCTATGTGTGCAAATTGACATAAGTAGGTTGTATTTGTAATGAATTCATGTTTTAGACTATAATTAGTCCTATTGTGCTTTTGGGTATTGGTTATAGCTGTATAGATAATTGATTAGATAAATGGCTAATGTTGAAAGTATGTTAATTGGCTAAAATTGAAAAGTAATCCAAAATGGCTACAATTGAAATGATTTAAAGTGTGGCTAATTCTGAAAGTGGCCAACTCTATAATAATAAGCTTAAGTCTAAATGGCTAGTTCTGTAAGTCTAAATCTAAAACTAAGTGGCCAATGTTATAAGTCTAAATATAAGAATGACTAATTTTGCAAAGCTAAGTCCAAACATTGGACTGGCTAATTCTGAAAAGTGTTTAACTCTAAATAAGAAGCAGGCCAGTCCTGCAATTCAACTTAATAAGCAATAATAAAAGGTTACCTCTTAAAAGAGGTTAAAATTGAAAGAAATCAAGGTTTAAACCTGGCTAAGTCTTAAATGACTTGTAATAAGTGGGCAGTAGTTAAATAATACATAAAGCCCGAATACTTGGACCTTGGATAGGTCGGGTAATAACTAGCTAATAGCATGGGTATAAAAAGGAATAAAAATGGCATAGTTGTAGATTTAATAGAGCCTATAGGGATAAATTAGACATTCAGGCCTAGTATTTCTGCAATAATGCACAAAACAAAGGATAAAATAGACCCAACAAAAAGGCTTAATGTTTAAAAACCTTAGCAAGTGAGGGTACTATAGTAATAGGCCCCTAATAGAAGCCAAAAGATCCCCCTAGAACCTTCCAGTAAGGGTTGGAAGGCATTTTGAATCTGAAAATGAGTACCAAATTGTAATAAATAAAAGAATTAAGGGGAGGGAATTGGGAATAAGATTTTTGAATTTCTCCCTCAAAATTTCACCACTCATACCTATAAATAGGCTATAATTAAGCCCGAATAAGGGCTGGATTTTAGAAATTCAGAGAAAACTTCTGAAATTAAGAGCAAACTATCACATTCTAAGGTTGAATTACTGGGTATTGGTCGAGCACATTTCTGAAACTCAACTAGGAATCATCTACCACTCTTATTTGCTGAATTCTATTGGGTTTCTTCAAGTTTGCTATTGGATTGCTATTTGCTGAACTTGAAAGCTTTGTTCGACTGTGTTGATTCAACTGTGATTGTTTTGCTTGCTCTATTGATTCGATTCTGCTGTTGTGTTCTGCTGCTGTGATCAATTGATTATTCTTCCTCACTTGCATCCTTAGACTCATAGATCTTTTTTGCTGAATCAGGTACATAGCTACTACTCAAGCAATGTAATTGCAGTTGATTTGAAGAAATATATAACATGAGTTGATTTTAGAGATTGTTTCTGTTATCTGTTTTTTATTTTATCACATAAGTAGATCCTTTGTAATTCAATAGGAATTGTTTGTATAACCGATTCATAAGAAACATGGGATGACGCTGAAGATAATGTAATAGATAGGATATGGATTAGAGTAGAAGTAGCTATAAAAATAGGTTAATTAACTGAACTAACTCACCTAGCTTTAAAAAATGATTTCGTAACAGACATATAACCACAATAATACTTTGAATTAGCACGTGGTAATTAGTTTAGCATGATGTCCGTTTGTTCATCTTAAATAGTTTAATAGCAATTGGAAATGATATAGTTTAAAATCAGTAGTTAAACACAAAGTTAATAATCATGTGACTGATCGAAATCGTTACATAATCAGCCTACTATTTGAATACAATTACCATTTGATAATTACAATTAGAAGAGTATGAGTTATAATTAGTAATATGTTAAGTGATAATCCCGTTTTATATAGTTAAGTAATAATCTGTTATTTTAATAAATAATAATTCTGTTTAAGTAGTTAAGTAATTTGTTGATAAAAAATATGAAGAAAAGTAGTCTGTTAGTAAGATTTGATTAGTGTTAGATAGTTGTGATTTAAAAGTTGATACTGTTAATCTTGTACTGCTGTTTCTCTTCATAAATAAATACAATTTGAGTTGATTCTTCTTTTGATTTCAAGTATTTGAGTATATTATGAATTATCGATTATGTTTCCTCCTCTGTCTCTCGTTTGGTATGGGCCTGAAGAATAGTGCAGGCCTGGATCCAATTAAACTTGTATTTGGGCTCTTGGTTAAAGACTTCATTGTATTCTGGGTTTCTGAAACCCAGATACACGAATTAGTCTACTGAATGGGAGCCCAAGCGTCCAGACCCAGAAATGTAAATGATAAGGCCTGGACTTGCTATTAAAATCATAACATAGCTAAAATGACTAAGGAAAAACCAGTAATAGAAAATATAGTATTTATTAGGATTGGACTATTAAAATACAAATGGGACGAGCCTCATATGAAAACAAAAATAAGCGGGGCCCCATATAAACAAATAATAATGTGATAGATTCGGGAAGTGCCGTTAGTAAATTCCACGGTCTTTACAAAAGAGTAATAAGCCGTAGACGCTATAAGGCACGATTTTAAAAATATACCTTCCTAATATGAGTGCAAATTTAATGTGACTCAAATCTTAAATCTCGGCGAAGCCGAAACGTGTTAAAAGTCATAGGCGTACTTGTTGCGGTGTGACTCAAAATACATTTTCGCAACGTCGCAAGTCATAAAATATTTAAATAAAAACACGCACACATTGTAAAAAGCATATACTGAAATCAAGTAAAATCAAGAATGACAGTTGAGCGACCGTGCTAAAACCACGGAATCCGGGAGTGCCTAATTCCTTCTCCCGGGTTAACAGAATTCCTTATCCGGATTTCTTGTTGCGCGGACTGTTAAACAGAGTCAACTTCCTCGGATTCGGGATTAACCGGTGACTTGTGACACCATTATTTTCCCAAGTGGCGACTCTGAAATTTTAAATAAAATCCCGAACCGATTGTCCTTAATTTGGAAAAACTCCTTCCTCATTGTTATTATATCCTTTCTTGGGGTATTTATTATATCGAGGTATACCTTATTCTCCTAGTCGGGAAAATCAAAAAAGGAAGTAAAAAGGGAGGTGTGAAACTCTGGCGACTCTGCTGGGGATAAGCAACCCAGAACTTCGGTTCAGGGTTTAAGAATTCGAGCTCGATAGAATTACCGTTCTTGATGTTATTTGACTTCATTATATGCTTTGATCAGCGTGCTACGTGTTTTTATCGCTTTGATATTTCGTGGATTGTATATATGAGAATTGTGCTGAAAACTCTTCTCTTCTTTACCTCTGGCGATGTGCTTACTGGTTGAGACTCCCCTTTTTGTTAAGTTATACCAAAGATAAGAAATAGAGGCCGGATAAGTTACAAAGCCGAACGACCCCGCGGGTCCTCGGTATGTAGCCCCCTCCTCGATCCGAGTTGTCCACTCAGATACACGGTCTACCACCATATGAAACAATAGGATATTGAACATAGGTCTAGGACAATTATTTGCATCACAACTGACTTAGGGGACTCAACACAGGGGTTGGGTCCGTCTAGGACAGGTGACCCGGAATATTAAAAACCGAGCATATTATATGTTGCATTTATTTGTCCTGGATCATTATGCGGACCGGCAAAATTCTTGAAAAACAAAAGAAAGAAAAATTCTAGAATAGAAATATTGAAATACTAGCGAAACTGTGATGATCCGGCCCGTCATCATGTGAGTTATCACCCCGTTATCCCCGTTATATGCTTGTTAATGTTGCAATATGCATGTTGGGTAAGTTTGAGTCAATCCGGGTTGAGTTTGGTTGAAATTGAGACAAATAGTCTCTTAGAAGAAGGAATAGTTGAGAAAAGTCAGTTGGATGTTGACTTGTGAGTTAGAGAGCTCGGAATCGAATTATCTGATGATTCGGTCAGCTCCAGGAGGTCATTTATAAGCTAGGAGAGTGATCGTAAGTGAATTTGGAGGTCCGGTGTAGTTTTAGGCTTGAATTGGCTAAAGTTGAATTTTGGCGATATCCGATCGATAGGTGAGATTTTGATCCGGGAGTTGGAATGGAATTCCGACAGTTGCAGTAGCTCCGTTAGGTGATTTTGGATGTGTCTGCAAAATTTCAGGTCATTCGGAGGTCGTTTGGTCGGGTTTTTGATCGAATGTCGGTTGCGAAAGTTTGAATGGAAACTTAGGCTTGAATTGCTTGAATTCGATGTTTTTCCGTATTAAAGGATGTGTTTTTATCATTGGAGCAAGTTCGTATAGTGCTATGGAGTATGTTTGTGGTTTTCGTTGGGGTCCCGGGGGACCCGAGGTGGTTTCGGGAGGTTAAACGGAGGAATTTCAGGGATTTTGCAGGTCTGGATTTTTGGCTTCTTGTATTTTCGCTTCTGCGGGTGGGGAACCGCAGAAGCGGATGCGTAGGTGTGGCAGGATCTTCGCAGAAGCGAGATTGGGCTAGTTTGGGCATTTTCGCAGAAGCGGCCAACGAGGTGCAGAAGCGGGCTCGCAGAAGCGAGCCCCTGATCGCAGGAGCGGAGGAGGCCAGCCGGTGGGTTATCGCAGAAGCGGAGCCCAGTCCGCTTATGCAGTCTCGCAGGTGCGAGACCTCGACCGCAGAAGCGGAACCGTGCGGCTTGGTATGGAATCGCAGAAGCGGCCGTTTGACCGCAGAAGCGGACTCGCAGGTGCGAGTCAAGAACCGCAGAAGCAGAAATCGCGCATGTGATAAGAATAATAGAAGGGAAAAATTTCATAAGTCATAAAACATTAGGGCTCGGTTTTAAAAGGCGAATTGGGCAATTTTGACGGGAAATTGATGGGAGTTCATCGGGTTATCATCGGAGGTGAGTTTTATGGTTCAATTACGTGTTTTTATCTTGAAATCCTTCTCTATTTTACTGAAATTGGATGAAATTATAGGGGAATTTAGCCTAAGCCAGGGCTTTGGTAAAATGTCGATTTGAATGGGCAAACGGAGTCCGATTTTGGAAAACATTATATGCATAGACTCGTGTTGAGACGGGGATTCCGAATATGTAACTTTCGTAATTTTTCGAGAAGCGTACTAAAAGTTGGGTTTTGACAACTTTGTGGGTTTTGGTGCAATTTGGGTTATTTCGAATGGGTTGTGTGTTATTAGCATATATTGATGTATTCTCTATGATTTTGAGCAGATTTGGCATCCGAGGAGATTGATTTGCGAGGCAAGTGCAAAGCGAGCTAGGACTTCTACCGGTTCGAGGTGAGTGGTGGTAATAAATAATGTACAGAGGGTTTGAAACCCCGTACTAGCACTTCACAGTGCTTTGTTGAGATGAAACACGCGTCTTGTGACGGGCGTGGTGACATTGTGATTGGGGGAATTGGACTTGGTCATTCCCGGCCAATAGTATATTGTGTATTATGACTGATAATGAGATTATAACTGTGTAATTGGGCTAATAGCCATGTTTGGGGCCTTATGCCGATCTGTAGAGCATTAGGGGACCTGTAGAGCTAGGTGACCCTTATATCGTGTTGGAAACTTACACTCAGCTGTAGAACTAGCTGAATAGCATACTAAGAGCCAGTACTAGATGTGTACTGTGGGAGACACATTACTTAGGGTGGAAATTCCCTGACTTAGCTGAGTGGGCCCGAAAGGCCAATCCTATACTAATTGGGATAGGGTCGAGGACCCATTATGAGGTATCATATATATATTTAAAAATGGTAATTATTTGTGCAAGTGAGGCTTGCATTGCATGTAGCTGGGCTGATAGTGGATCGGGATACGCGCTGCAACATATGTTACTAATATTGCGCTTGGGCTGTAGGAGCCCTTCGAGAGTCTGAACCCCCACAGTGAGCACGGGTACCCAAATGGATCGGGCTGTGCATCGTAGCGTCATGTTCATGCATCTGCACTGCATTTACTCATTTCTAGATCGGGCTGCACGCCGATGCAGTATAATTATATATGTGTATATATATATATTGGATCGGACTGCACGCCGCAATAATATATGTGTGGATCGGGCTGCACGTTGCAATATCATAGCGCTTGGGCCTAGGGAGCCCTCCGAAGTCTGTATACACCCCTAGTGAGTGCCGTCGACATTAAATGGAGCGGGCTGCACGCCGCAGCGGTATATGTATTGGAGCGGGCTGCACGCCGAAGCATTATACTTATTCATATCCTTATACATAGACAAATACTTTTACATTATAGGCATATGTATATATATCTACATACGTTAAGTTGGCTGTACACCGTAGCGGTACGAGTGTGGATTTGGTCAGAGTGGGACCTTGTTGAGATAGATGTGGGCTGGAGATCAGAGTACTCACTGTAGTAATGACTTACCTATGGGGGGTTTGCCTTAGAACTGTTTAGTGATAGTACGGGAGTTCTTATTTTCAGTTATTGTTTATTATTATTACTCACTGAATTGAAATATATTCACCCCACTCCCCTGCACTTTTTGTGCAGATTCACAGGTGCCCGAGAGTAGTTGAGTTGTTGTAGCTGCTTACTCATATCTACTTTTGCGGGGACTACGAGGTAGCTGCCGGCGTCCGCAGAACCTGTTTTTCTCCTTCCTTATCATTTTGTTGTTTTCATCTTGCTTAGACTTGTTTGTACTAGGATGTTTACTCTGTAGAGGCTCAGACTTGTGACACCACGATTTGGTTGGGACCGTATTTTGTATGTTTCTACTATTACGTTTATCATTTTGATATGAACACTTGTTGTTTAAGTTTAACTTGATTAATTGGAATTAATAATTGGCTGGGGTTAAGAGATAATATGGTCGGGCTTGCCTAGCATTGTGTTGGGCGCCATCACGATCGGGGTTTGGGTCGTGACAAGTTGGTATCAGAGCCTAGGTTAACAGGTCTCGCGAGTCATGAGCCGGTTTAGTAGAGTCTCGTGGATCGGTACGGGGATGCCCGTACTTATCCTCGGGAGGCTGCAAACCTTTTAGGAAAGTTTCAACTCTTGGAATTATTGTCGTGCGATTACTTTTGACTTGAACTGAACTTTGACATTCTATTCTCTTGCAGATGGCGAGAACTCGAGCTTCAGGACGGGGAGGACGACCACTACTACAACCTGCTAGAGACCGTGGATGCGGCCGTGGTCGTGGCGGAGGTCGGGCAGCTGATGCAGTACCAGCTGACCCACAGCCCCCAGTTGCAGAGGTTCCAGCAGCGCCAGTTCAGGCACCAGCTGTGCCCATTGTCATTCCGGGTCTACAGGAGACCCTGGCTCAGATACTAGCAGTTTGCACTGGCCTGGCACAAGCGGTTTCAGTTACTACTGCGGCAGCTGCATCAGGGATCGGGGGTGGTCATCAGACCCCCGCAGTACGCACTCCAGAGCCAGCAGTGCAGGGCATACAGACACCAGAGGCTCGTCCAGTTCAGCCAGTGGTTCCGGTTCAGCCATCAGATCAGGTTCAGGGGGACAGGGTCCCAGCTATGACGGACGATGAGTAGCGTCATTTCGAGAGATTCACCAGGTTATCTCCTTCAGTGTTCACAGGAGCTCCGGGCGAGGACGTCCAAGGTTTCCTAGACAAGTGTCGTCGGATGCTTCGTACGGCAAGGATCTTGGATTCTAGTGGGGTATCTTTTACTACCTTTCAGTTTCGAGGGCCAGCCTTCGCTTGGTGGGAGGCTTATGAGCGTCGCAGGCCAGCCGGAGCAGCACCACAATCATGGCCAGAGTTCTCCACTATGTTCTTGGAGAAATGGGTGCCTCGATCTCAGAGAGAGGAGATGCGTAGGCAGTTTGAGGGTCTCCGTCGGGGGGACATGTCAGTGTCAGAGTATGAGATCAGGTTTACAGAGTTGTCCAGATATGCACCGTGGTTGGTTCATTCCGACAGAGAGAGGATTGGACGCTTCGTGGACGGCCTCATTTATCCCATTCGGATTCTGATGACCAGGGAGAGGCGATAGCAACATTATTTGAGGAGGTTGTGGATATGGTTCGCCAGATTGAGATAGATCGACGCCGAGAGCGAGAGGAGAGGGAGGCCAAGAGGCATCGAGGTTCGAGTAGCTACAGTGGTGCTCTATCTAGGGGCCAGTTTCATCAGGGCAGAGTTCGTTCTTTTAGGCCTCCTCAATCAAGTCGCCCAGAGCACACTGGGGCTTTTTTCGGCCGTGGCCGTCAGGGTTTTCACCAGAGCTAGCCATCTCTCAGCGCCATGCCAGCTCAGAGTTCTTCACAGGCCCCATCTGCTCGGGGTTCTTCTCGGCCTAGTTCATCTGCTGGCCACTCCAGGGACAAGGGTCCTTATCAGTCTCAACCCCCAGCACCGGGGAGTTGCTACGAGTGTGGAGAGCTTGGGCACCACCGTAGAGAGTGTCCCCGTCTTGTTTCCGGGTCTTATCAGTAGAGGGGGCGGCCCTCGTCATCTGGTCCTTCTACTTCAGCACCCGCCCTGCCAGCCGGGGGGTTAGGGTCAGTCAGCTAGGGGTCGCCCTCGAGGGGGAGGCTGATCAGGCAGACAAGCTAGATGTTATGCTCTTCGGGGATGATCTGAGGTTGTTTCTTCTGATACAGTTATTACAGGTATTATTTCAGTCTGCCACAGAGATGCCTCAGTGTTGTTCGATCCTGGTTCTACTTATTCTTATGTGTCTACATACTTTGCTCCTCATTTGGGCACGACCCGAGGGTGTCTTGAGATGCCAGTGCATGTATCTACCCCGGTAGGGGATACTATTGTTGTGGACCATGTATACTGGTCTTGTCTGGTCATTATTGGGGGTCTGGAGACCCGAGTGGACCTATTTCTTCTCAGCATGCTTGATTTTGATGTTTATTGGGCATGGACTGGCTATCTCCATGTCATGCTATTCTGGATTGTCATGCTAAGACAGTCACCTTGGCTATGCCGTGCATTCAGAGGATCGAGTGGCAAGACACGACTTAGTATGTACTTAGCAGGGTAATATCTTTCCTCAAGGCCTAACGAATGGTTGGGAAGGGATGTCTCTCTTATTTAGCATTTGTGCGGGAGGTCGAGGCTCAGACTCCCAGTATTGATTCTGTTCCAATTGTGTGGGACTTTCCTGATGTGTTTCCCTTAGACCTACCGGGCATGCCGCCGGACGGGGATATTGATTTTGGGATCGATTTGGTGCCAGGCACTCAGCCTATTTCTATTCCTCCATATCGGATGGCACCAGCTGAGTCGAAGGAATTGAAGGAGCAGCTCCAGGAACTCCTAGATAAGGGGTTCATTCGGCCGAGTGTGTCGCCGTGGGGTGCACCGGTCCTGTTTGTTAAGAAAAATGATGGATCCATGAGGAGGTGTATTGACTACAGGCAGCTGAACAAAGTTACAGTGAAGAATAAGTATCCTCTGCCTCGTATTGATGATTTATTTGATCAGCTCCAGGGAGCTAGGGTGTTCTCGAATATTGATCTTCGTTTAGGCTACCATCAGCTGAAGATTAGAGAGTCCGACATTATGAAGACCGCATTCAGGACCAGATATGGTCACTATGAGTTCCTGGTGATGTCTTTTGGGTTGACCAACGCCCCGGCAGCATTTATGCATCTGATGAACAGTGTGTTCAGGCCCTATCTGGATTCATTTGTGATTGTGTTCATTGATGACATTCTAGTCTACTCTCATAGCCAGGAGGAGCATGCTCGGCACTTGAGTATTGTATTGCGAAGAGTGAGAGAGGAGAAGTTGTATGCCAAGTTCTCCAAGTGTGAGTTCTGGCTTGAGTTTGTGGCATTCTTCGGACACGTGGTGTCCCGTGATGGTATTCAGGTAGATCCGAGAAGGTAGAGGCAGTGCAGAGTTGGCCCAGACCGACCTCAATTACTGAGATCTGTAGCTTTCTAGGATTGGCGAGGTATTATCGCCGATTCTTTCAGGGATTCTCTTCTATTGCTTCACCCTTGACTAAATTGACTCAAAAGGGTGTTCCTTTCATATGGTCCGAGGAGTGCTATCAGAAGCTCAAGACAGCACTGACCATAGCACCAGTCTTGATTCTGCCGTCAGCTTCATATCCTTATACTGTGTATTGTGATGCCTCAGAAGTTGGCATTGGTTGTGTGTTGATGCAGGAGGGTAGGGTCATTACTTATGCTTCTCGCCAGTTGAAGCCCCATGAGAAGAACTACCCTGTTCATGATTTGGAGCTAGCAACCATAGTTCACGCTTTGAAGATTTGGAGGCATTACCTGTATGGTGTCTCATGTGAGGTGTACACGGATCATCGCAGTCTTCAGTACTTATTCAGACAGAAGGACCTTAATTTGAGACAGCGAAGGTGGCTGGAGTTGCTTAAGGATTATGACATCACTATCTTGTATCATCCGGGGAAGGCCAATGTGGTGGCCGATGCTTTGAGTCGGAAAGCGGTTAGTATGGGAAGCCTAGCTTTCATCCCAGTTAGGGAGAGGCCATTTGCTTATGATGTTCAGGCCCCAGCCAATCGGCTAGTGAGGTTGGATATTTCGGAGCCGAGTCGAGTGTTGGCTTGTGTTGTTTCTCGATCTTCCTTATATGATCGCATCAGGGGAGCGACAGTATGATGACCCACATTTGCTTGTCCTTAAGGACAGAGTGCTGCACAATGATGCTAGGGATGTGACTATCGACGGTGATGGTGTTCTGAGGATGCAGGGCCGTATATGCGTGCCCAATGTAGATGGTTTGCGGGAGTTGATACTAGAGGAGGCACACAGTTCGCGGTACTCTATTCACCCAGGTGCCGCAAAGATGTACCAAGACTTGAGACAGCTCTACTGGTGGAGGAGGATGAAGACGGATATTGTTAGGCATGTAGCCAAGTGCCTCAACTGCCAGCAGGTTAAGTATGAGCATCAGAGACCGGGCGGTGTTCTTCAGCGTATGGTCACTCCCGAGTGGAAATGGGAGAGGATCACCATGGATTTTGTTACTGGACTCCCTCGGACAGCAAGGAAGTTTGATTCCGTGTGGGTGATTATTGATCGGCCGACTAAGTCCGCACATTTCATCCCAGTTTGTACTTCTTACTCATCGGAGCGGTTGGCAGCGATCTTTATTCGGGAGATTGTCAGGTTGCATGGGGTCCCAATATCTATTATATCTGACAGAGGCACTCAGTTCACTTCTCAGTTTTGGAGAGCATTTCAGCGGGAGATGGGTATGCGACTTGAGTTGAGCACCGCATTTCACCCCAGACAGACGGGCAGTCTGAGCGCACTATTCAGATCCTGGAGGATATGTTGCGAGCATATGTGATTGACTTTGGTGGTTCGTGGGATGAGTTCTTGCCACTTGCTGAGTTTGCCTACAACAACAGTTATCAGTCGAGTATTCAGATGGCCCCGTACGAGGCATTGTATGGCAGACGGTGTAGATCTCCCGTGGGATGGTTTGAGCCTGGTGAGGATAGATTGATAGGGACTGAGTTAGTTCAGGATGCTCTGGATAGAGCGAGGTTGATCTAGGAGAGGATTCGCACAACACAGTCTCGCCGGAAGAGTTATGCAGACCGTAGGGTTCGAGAGTTGTCTTTCACGGTTGGTGACAGAGTATTGCTGAAGGTTTCACCCATGAAGGGTGTCATGAGGTTTGGGAAGAATGGGAAGCTGAGTCTCAGGTACATTGGTCCTTTTGAGATACTTAGGAGGGTTGGAGAGGTGGCATATGAGTTGGCCTTGCCACCCAGCTTATCCAGTGTTCATCCAGTATTCCATGTGTCTATGCTCCGGAAGTACATCGGGGATCCATCTCATGTATTAGACTTCGGTACCATTCTGCTTGATGGTGATCTATCTTATGATGTGGAGCCAGTGGCTATTCCGGGTAGACAGGTTCGAAAGTTGAGGTCCAAGGATATTGCTTTAGTCAAGGTGCAATGGAGAGGTCGGCCCGTGGAGGAGGCTACTTGGGAGGTCGAGTAGGAGATGCGGAGCAGATATCCTCACCTATTTGAGTCTCCAGGTATGTTTCTTGACCCACTCAAGGACGAGCGCTTTCTTAAGTTGGGCAGAATGTGATGACCCAACCCGTCATCATGTGAGTTATCACCCCGTTATCCCCGTTATATGCTTGTTAATGTTGCAATATGCATGTTGGGTAAGTTTGAGTCAATCCGGGTTGAGTTTGGTTGAAATTGAGACAAATAGTCTCTTAGAAGAAGGAATAGTTAAGAAAAGTCAGCTGGATGTTGACTTGTGAGTTAGAGATCTCGGAATCCAATTCTAATGATTCGGTCAGCTCCGGGAGGTCATTTATGAGCTAGGAGAGCGATCGGAAGTGAATTTGGAGATCCGGTGTAGTTTTAGGCTTGAATTGGCTAAAGTTGATATTTGGCGATATCCGATCGATAGGTGAGATATGTATCCGGGAGTCGTAATGGAATTCCGACAGTTGCAGTAGCTCCGTTAGGTGATTTTGGATGTGTCTGCAAAATTTCAAGTCATTCGGATGTCATTTGGTTGGGTTTTTGATCGAATGTCGGTTGCGGAAGTTTGAATGGAAACTTAGGCTTGAATTGCTTGAATTCGATGTTTTTCCGTGTTAAAGGATGTGTTTTTATCATTGGAATGAGTTCGTATAGTGCTATGGAGTATATTTGTGGTTTTCGTTGGGGTCCCGGGGGACCCGGGGTGATTTCGTGGGGTTAAACGGAGGAATTTCAGGGATTTTGCAGGTCTGGATTTTTGGCTTCTGGTATTTTCGCTTCTGCGGGTGGGGAACCGCAGAAGTGGATGCGTAGGTGCGGCAGAATCCTCGCAGAAGCGAGATTGGGCTAGTTTGGGCATTTTCACAGAAGCGGCCAACGAGGCGCAGAAGCGGGCTCGCAGAAGCGAGCCCCTGATCGCAGGAGCGGAGGAGGCCAGCCGGTGGGTTATCGCAGAAGCGGAGCCCAGTCCAGCAGGTGGGTTTTCGCAGAAGCGGAGCTCAGTCCACTTAGGCGGTATCGCAGGTGCGAGACCTGGACCGCAGAAGCAGAACTGGGTGGCTTGGTATGGAATCGCGAAGCGGCCGTTTGACCGCAGAAGCGGACTCGCAGGTGCGAGTCAAGAACCGCAGAAGCAGAAATCGCGCCTGTGATAAGAATAACAGAAGGGAAAAATTTCATAAGTCATAAAACATTAGGGCTCGGTTTTAAGAGGCGAATTGGGCGATTTTGACAGGAAATTGCTGGGAGTTCATCGGGTTATCCTCGGAGGTGAGTTTTATGGTTCAATTACGTGTTTTTATTTGGAAATCCTTCTCTATTTTACTGAAATTGGATGAAATTATGGGGGAATTTAGCCTAAGCCATGGCTTTGGTAAAATGTCGATTTGAATGGGCAAACGGAGTCCGATTTTGGAAAACTTTATATGCATAGACTCGTGTTGAGACGGGGATTCTGAATATGTAACTTTCATAATTTTTCGAGAAGCGTACTAAAAGTCGGGTTTTGACAACTTTGTGGGTTTTGGTGCAATTTGAGTTATTTCGAATGTGTTGTGTGTTATTAGCATATATTGATGTATTCTCTATGATTTCGAGCAGATTTGGCATCCGAGGTGATTGATTTGTGAGGCAAGCGCAAAGCAAGTTAGGACCTCTACCGGTTCGAGGTGAGTGGTGATAGTAAATAATGTACTGAGGGTTTGAAACCCCGTACTAGCACTTCACAGTGCTATGTTGAGATGAGACACGCGTCTTGTGACGGGCGTGGTGACATTGTGATTGGGGGATTGGACTTGGTCCTTCCCGACTGATAGTGTATTGTTTATTATGACTGTGAATGAGATTATAACTATATAATTGGGCTGGTAGCCATGTTTGAGGCCTTGTGCCGATCTGTAGAGCATTAGGGGACCTGTAGAGCTAGGCGACCCCTATATCATGTTGGAGACTTACACTCAGCCGTAAAACTAGCTGAATAGCATATTAAGAGCCAGTACTAGATGTGTACTGTGAGAGATAGATTACTTAGGGTGGAAATTCCCTGATTTAGCTGAGTGGGCCTGAAAGGCCAATCCTATACTAATTGGGACAGGGTCGAGGACCCATTATGAGGTATTATATATATATACCTATATTGGATCGGGATGCACGCCGCAACAGTATATATATTGGATCGGACTGCACGCCGCAGTAATATACATGTGGGACGGACTGCACGCCGCAGTATTATTGCGCTTGGGCTGTAGGAGCCCCTTCGGAGTCTGAGTCTGCACACATTCTCAGTGAGCGCTGGTGTATATTATGGGATCGGGCTGCACGCCGCAGCAGTATAGTTATATATGTATATATATATATTGGATCGGACTGCACGCCGCAGTAATACATGCGTGGATCGGGCTGCACGCCGCAGCATCATAGCGCTTGGGCCTAGGGAGCCCCTCCGAAGCAGTATTGGTAAAGGGAGCCCCTCCGAAGTCTGTATACACCCCTAGTGAGTGCCGTCGACGTTAAATGGAGCGGGCTGCGCGCCGTAGCGGTATATGTCTTGGAGCGGGCTGCACGCCGCAGCATTATAGTTATTCATATCCTTATACATAGACAAATACTTATACATTATAAGCATATGTATATAGATCTACATACGTTAAGTTGGCTGTACACCGTAGCGGTACGAGTGTGGATTTGGTCAGAGTGGGACCTTGTTGAGATAGGTGTGGAATGGAGATCAGAGTACTCACTGTAGTGATGACTTACATGTGGGGGGTTTGCCTTAGAACTGTTTAGTGATAGTATAGGTATTCTTATTTTCAGTTGTTTTTTATTATTATTACTCACCGAGTTGAAATATACTCACCCCACTCCCCCGCACTTTTTGTGCAGATTCACAGGTTCTAGAGAGCAGTTGAGCGTTGTAGCTGCTTACTCATATCTACTTTTGCGGAGACTACGAGGTAGCTGCCGGCGTCCGCAGAACCTGTTTTTCTCCTTCCTTATCATTTTGTTGTTTTCATATTGCTTAGACTTGTTTGTACTAGGCTGTTATTCTGTAGAGGCTCAGAGTCGTGACACCACGATTTGGTTGGGACCGTATTTTGTATGTTTCTATTATTACGTTATCATTTTGATATGAACACTTGCTGTTTAAGTTTAACTTGATTATTTGGGATTAATAGTTGGCTGGTTTAAGGGATAACATGGTCCGGCTAGCCTAGCATTGTGTTGGGCGCCATCACGATCAGGGTTTGGGTAGTGACAGAAACGCTATTAAAAAAATCTGAAAAAATAGGAGGAACAATGTTGTTGAAATAATTGGTCACATAACAATCTGACCGAACTATACAGGTTTGATTCTCGCCATTAGGTGGGATACGTAGGCAACCCTTGACGGGTCCAACCACCCTTTTAGAAAATGACCAAAAAATATTGAGTTTTTGTTTCAAATAATCGAAGTGATTGCTGTTTTTGGAAATAGCCGAATGTTCCGAAAGGACGCCGGAAGGCTGTTTTGGCAAAAATGGCCACTTTGAAGTCATGTCTTGTTCTTTTCAAAATAAATAGCCTGAAAAGGCTAATTCTTAAAAAAATGAAAATTGTCTTTAAAAAATATTTTTTCCTTTTCTGAATAAAATCAACTTTAATAAATGTGCAGGATGAGCACAGTACAAAATGAACCCTTCACCTTAATGAATAAAATTCCTTTGGAATTGAGACTATGGTGGAATGATATGGGTCAAGAAGGACAGTCTTGGGTTAAACGCTATCTAAAGGATCTTACTGGGTTGATGGACATAATACCCTGTGGTGATATTATTCGGCGCTCGTCACTTGTTGGGATCCCGCACATAATGTTCTACAATTCTCAGACTTTGAGCTCACTCCTACCTTAGAGGAAATTGCTTATTATATCGGGAAAGATGAGGTTCCCCTGAAAGAAAAATATCCGGTGGCTCTGAGGGCAATAACAGTGCACAGATTCCTCGATTCTCTGAAAATTGCCAGGAACGTCCATAACGAAGACTTGGCTAATGGATTTTGTTCTTTAAGTTTCATCTACCGCATATATGGTCATATTGGGGGATTCAACGACCCTACAAACAAGCTTTGCAGTAAATCTAACCGAGTCAAGTGGGAAGAGCATAGGCAATTTGCCTTTATAGTGGCGTTCCTCGGATTAGTCATATTCCCAAGGAAAAATGGAAACATTGATATAAGGGTCGTCGGGGTTGCCAGTACTCTTCTTGTGCAAGATAATAGCACATTGGCGCCGATGATTGTATCTGATATTTTCTGTGCCCTTACATCTTGTAAACCGGGGCATGACTTCTTCGAGGGTTGCAATTTGATTCTCCAGATATGGTTGATTGAACATTTGTGTCGTCACCCTCCGTTCTCGAGTTATGGGTCGTCCGAGAAGACGTGCATTGAAGAGTTTTATATGAGAACAAAAAAAGTTAAGTTGCCGGAAGGAGCAAAAGGTTGGATTTCATACTTGCGATTGTTGACCGCTAGCCAAATTGATTGGGCATACGGATGGTTGCCCCTCGATGAGGTAATATACATGCCAACGGAAGGGTCGCATTTCTTGATCATGGGTCTTAAAAGCATTCAGCCTTATGCACCGTACATGGTACTACGATATCTTGGGAGATATCAGGTTATACCAAAAGACAGGGACCTCAATCTATAAGCAGTAGAAATCAGTCCAGACAGACAATTCCCGGAAGCAAAGATTCGACAGATTTGGAATGAATGCCAATGCTTGAAGGTAGACACTTGTGTGGGAAACCGAGCTCAAGGAGAAGTATCACCAGGGTATGCTACATGGTATCGCCAGGATGTCGAGCATGATAGACCAATGAAAAGGCCTCACATTCAAGAATTGGCCGAGCAGTCTAAGGAGCACAGAGATTGGGTGGCCAGAGAAAATGAGTACAGAGCCAGGATCAGCTTGTTAGAGAAACAATTCCAAGACCTCAAATTTGAGAGCGGCATCCGATAAGGGAGAAAAGAAGCAGCTGAGAAAAGAGAATTAAATCTTAAAGGCTCAAATTGCAAAGATGAAAAACATAGCCGAAACCCAAGTTCGCCTAGCCCGAGATGAGAAATTAATTGAAAATCTTTGGCGCAAAGTGAATGACTATAGCTTTGATCTTGATAAAGCAGAAAAGAAGTTAGTCGGGGTTCAGAGACAATTGGCCAGAAATGCTGAGGAAAGAGTTGGAATGGTTCAGCAATTACAAGATGAACACAAGGTTGAGGTAGCTCGATTAAGAAAGAAAATCATTACAGCCGAAGTCAAAAGTATCAAGCAAACCAAAGAGTTCGAAGTAGAGAGAGAACATTGCTACATGGCTATGGCTCGGTTAGAATTGGAGCTACAACAACTACAAAAGGAGAACCAACAAACTTTAGATGCTCGTGCCAAACAGATTGGTAGGCTGCTTTAAGAAAAAGGGGTCATCCGAGAAAGAATCGTCAACATTGCTCAGTACATCACAAAGAAATGCCAATTGTGTGAAGATATGTCCCAGTCAACATTCACATCAGCAGTAAAGTTATTTTTAAAGCAAGTAATGTCCGACCAGGATAAACTCCAAAGTGGATTATTATATAGGCCTGTGGCAAGACCGAACGACGTCTCGCGGGCACTAGGAGCTTTAATGTATTCGTAGGGCATTCATTTTGTATTTCTTCTGCATTTGTAGTACAACATCATTTGTAACCGATGTTTTGAGTATCAATGAAAATTCAAAATTGTTGTTATCTTCCTTCCGTTTTTATACAAATTGTTTGGGCGATAGGCAAACATGTAGGAACGGAAAACGAAAATGAAAATATAAAAAATGGAAAAAAAGAAAACAAGAAAGAAAGAAATGAACAGAAAAGCAATGAAAAATGTGATGATGGTTCAAGGAGGAATAAATACTGGGCTGATGCATAATGATCAAGGCAAAAGTTGTGATTCTTAATTATGACATTTTACCCCTTATGAGCTAACTATTAACGAGTTATGTTGTTGATGAGTATCAGATTTTCAGCTGGCAACTGGCATTCTGGCACATCACAGCTACAATACACGTTCAAAAGCTATGACTAAAGTAGTGACTCAGGAGATTGAACCTACCATTATGGATCCGGTACATGAAGAAGAGGTTGTAGACGTTGCGGGTATGAAAGAGGAGATGTATAATCTAAGGCAGCAAATGTCGGAGATGTACGAGGCCTGGTCTAGGGGTCAACCTTTGCCTTCCTATCCAGCCAACCCAGCATACGTCCCTCCCACAAATCCAAATCCTGAGCCACCTACATTGAACTCATCCTCCATATACCCAAACTACCAACATTACTATGCCACAACTTCACAAGCACCACCACCATTATCTAAACAAGTTCCACAACAACCACCTCAGGTCGCCCCGGTATATGTGGCACCACCACCTGCCGCTCTACATAAATCATCCAGTGAACCAGTGTTCCATGTTCAGGACACTCATTATTATCTACCGGAGCCAACGTTCAGGCAACATGACTCCTACACACCACTCATAGATATGATGGAAGAAAAGCCTGTCGGAGATTTGGAACAAGAAGAGATGGCACAAAAGACGAGAAGTCTCAAACAATCCTTCCGTAACATACAAGGGCTAGGAGGCCAAGTGAGCGTCGCATATAAAGATTGATGTTTGTTTCTGGAGGTGCAGCTCCCGGCCGAATTCAAACTACCTAAGTTTGATATGTACGACGGACACGGGGATCCGGTAGCCCATCTGAGGGGTTACTGTAGCAAGATGCGTGGAGCAGGGGGAAGAGACGAGTTATTGATGGCTTATTTTAGTCAGAGCTTGAGCGGTTCAGCACTAGAGTGGTATACCCGACAGGATCACACCACATGGGTCATCTGGGATGACTTAGCTAAGTCATTCGCCAACCACTTCCAGTACAATCTAGAGATAATTCCGGACAGGCTGTCATTAACAAAAATGGAGAAGAAACTCGGGGAAAATTTCCAGGAGTACGAGTTCAGATGGAGGGAGCAAGCTGCACAAGTAGACTATCCCATGAAGGAAACAAAAATGGTGGATTGCTTTCTACAGGCTTTAGAGCCTACTTACTATGGTCATCTGGTATCAGCAATTGGAAAAACTTTCAATGAGTTGGTGAAAATGGGAAGCTTCGTAGAAGAGGGATTAAAAACAAATAAGATCATGAGCTATTCGGCTATTAAGACCACAAATCAGGCAATACAAACCGGAACTGGGGGACCAATTGGCAAAAAGAAGAAGGAGGAAGTCACAGTCTCGGGGCCCAAATATATATCATCATCCACCTCGTCCATACCAACCATATCCACCAGTACCCTACAACCCACCTCTACCATATTATCCTCCCACCACTCCACATTTTTCTGTCTCGCATGCTCAGCATTATCCACCGCCTCCACATGTATGGTGAGGCCCAACTCCATAAAACGTCTACCACGCACAAAATACCTACCCGCCTTCCAAAACATACAAAAATCCAAATAGAACCAGCTTTCGTCCAGATCCCGAAGTAAGAGGAAACACAGCCCAAGGAAAGAAAACATTCACTCCATTAGGGGAGTCATATACCAGTCTTTTTCACCGCCTGAGGGAGCTAGGGATGCTAAGCCCTATTGAGCCAAAAATTCCAAACCCACCACCCAGAAACCTTGACCAATCAGTCTGATGTGAATATTGTTCCGGGGCGCCGGGACATGATACAGAAAAGTGTTGGCACTTAAAGTCCGCCATACAGGAGCTTATTGATACCGGGAGGATCGAGGTGCAGGCTCCGAAAACTCCCAGTATCACAGAATCCATTGCCAGCCCATCATGAGACGCACATGATAGAGTTCGAACAGGGAGAGAGCAGTAAGAAACCTTCTCAATCAGTGATGATGATTAAAGCTAATAACAAAGTGGAAGGAGAGGTTGAAAAGGAGAAAGCATCGGCTGAATTGCCAATAAAGAAGCCATCAGTGGTCGAGCCCGTGAAAGTAGTAGTGTCGGGAGCCAAGCCTTTGTTGACCGTGAAGGGAGCTTACGTGGAACTTGTGGTTATCAAACCGGTGGTGCAGATGCCAGTCGTAAACACCAGGGCCATACCGTGGAACTATAATAAAGTTACAGTGATGTACAAGGGGAAGGAGGTTAAAGGAGAAGTCAATGAAACACATGGCCTAACTCGCTCCGGGCGATGCTTTGCCCCGGAAGAGTTAAGAAAGACAAAAGTGGTAAAGGAGAACCCGAATCATGTGAAGAAGGCAGTTACTGAAGAAGAAGCGGAAGAGTTCATGAAAAAAATGAAGGCTCAAGACTATTCAATAGTGGAGCAATTGAGAAAAACGCATGCGCAAATTTCATTATTATCATTGCTAATTAATTCTGAAGAGCATAGGAAGGCGTTGATGAAAATTATGAACGAAGCACATGTGCCTAAGAAAATTTTAGTATGCCATCTTGAGAGAATCACGAATAAGATCTTTGAGACAAACAAGATAACATTTTCAGATAATGAGTTGCCGCTCTAAGGAACGGAGCATAATAAAGCATTATATCTCACAGTCAAGTGTGAAGAATCTGTGGTTACCCGTGTTCTAGTGGACAACGGGTCAAGTGCCAACATTTGCCCACTCTCAACCTTGGGAAAGCTGAAGGTCAATCCTGAGAGAATTCACTGAAATAGTGTGTGTACGGGGCTTTGATGGAGGAGGCAAGAATACTATAGGGGACATTATGTTGGAAATTACTATCAGACCGGTGGACTTCACTATGGAGTTCCAAGTGCTAGATGTTGCTGTTTCTTACAATCTGTTGTTGGTACGTCCGTGGATTCATGCGGCGAAAGTTGTACCATCCTCTCTGCATCAGATGGTAAAATTTGAATGGGAATAACAGGAGATCATAGTGCATGGAGATGATGGTGTCTGCAATACTATAACACCGTTCGAAGAAACTGAAGGGGATAAGGGCCCGTGGGTATATCAAGTCATGGATGGTGCGGTGGTTAATAAAATATCTGAAGGGGAGAACATGCCGATTACGTTGGGGGTAGCTAAGGAAATGATAAGAAATGGGTTTGCACCGGGGAAAGGTTTGGGGGTAACTCTACAAGGTATAACATAACCAATTCACTTGCCGGGAAGTAATGACACTTTTGGCTTGGGTTTTAAGCCTACTGTTGCCGATATCCAAAGAGCCAAGAAAATGAAGAAGAAAAGTTGGTCCCTCCTAAAACCTATTCCAAAACTTTCTGATTCCTTTACTAGGCATGGTACACAAAGACATTTGGTGATTGTTATGCCAAGTCGTGCTAAAATAAGACCGGATGAGGAGCTCCTAGCAAGGTTCGAGATGCTATTTGAAGATGTGAATATGTTGGAAATGGGTGAGGGAACGAGTAAAATGGATGTTCAGTTCGTGGGACCCAACATTGCTCTTAATAACTGGGAAGCTACTCCTCTTCCAATCAGGAGGGAGTTGTGGTAGTTAGCTTTAAATATTTCATTTCCCCAAAGTTGTCTTGTTTTGTAATCCCACATCCCATAAAAAACAAATGTATCCAATGTCTGCTATCTTTTTGAAAAATCAATGAAATGCAATTTCTTTCTTTCTTCCATTTTTGCCTTATTTTATTTTTCTTCTTTTGTACAGTTTAATATTTGCTGATTCCAATGATATGTCATGCATAAAGGATTCCCGGTCCAGTCTTGATAATCGAATAGTTATACATGAAATTAAAAGTGAACATGAAGTAGAATATGAGGATGAGGATCAGTAAATATTTGAATCAATATGAGGAAAACCCCAAACCGAACTTAAACGAGACATAATCTATTAATTTGGGGAGTGAGGATAATGTCCGGGAAACAAAAATCAGTGTACATTTAGAGGCTTCCCTCAGAGAAGATCTAATCAAGTTGTTACATGAGTACAAGGACATATTTGCTTGGTCCTATGATGACATGCCTGGACTCAGTACTGATCTGGTGGTACATAAATTGCCCATTTATCCGGAATGTCGGCCGTTAAAATAGAAGCTAATAAAGTTTAAAACAGACATCAGTGTGAAAATAAAAGAAGAAGTTAACAAACAATTCGAGGAGAAGGTCATACAGGTCACTAAATATCCCACCTGGTTAGCTAATGTTGTGCCAGTTCCGAAAAAGGATGGAAAAAGCAGGGTGTGTGTTGACTACAGAGACCTTAATAAGGCCAGTCCAAAGGATGATTTTCCATTGCCAAATATCCATATACTGATTGACAATTTCACCAAGCATGAAATTGGCTCTTTTGTGGACTGTTATGCGGGTTATCATCAGATCTTGATGGACGAAGAAGATGCAGAAAAGACAACCTTTATTATGCCTTGGGGAACATATTTGTTACAGGGTGATGCCATTTGGGTTGAAGAATGCCGGGGCTACATATATGAGGGCGATGACCACTATGTTTCATGACATGATGCACCGAGAAATAGAAGTATATGTGGACGATGTCATCATTAAGTCCAAAAAGCAATATGACCATGTCAAAGATTTGAGGAAGTTTTTCCAGAGGCTCCGAAGATATAATCTCAAGCTCAATCCAGCAAAGTGTGCTTTCGGGGTACCTTCAGGAAAGTTATTGGGGTTTATAGTTAGCCGGCGTGGTATCGAATTAGATCCGTCAAAGATAAAAGCAATCCAGAATTTTCCTCCGCCGAGGAATAAGAAAGAAGTGATAAGTCTATTAGGCAGGTTGAATTATATCAGCAGGTTCATTGCTCAGCTGACGTCAACATGTGAGCCTATTTTCAAACTGTTAAAGAAAGATGATGTGGTAAATTGGACTGATGAATGCCAAGAAGCCTTTGACAAGATTAAAGATTATTTGGCTAATCCTCAAGTATTAGTTCCTCCGGAACTAGGAAGACCTCTGATCTTGTATTTGACTGTGCTAGACAATTTTTTTGGCTGCGTACTGGGGCAGCATGATGAGACGGGAAAGAAAGAGCAGGCGATATATTACCTCAGCAAAAAGTTCACATCTTAAGAGGTAAAATACACTCAATTGGAAAGAACGTGTTGTGCACTAACCTGGGTTGCTCAGAAACTGAAACATTACCTATCAGCTTTTACCACATATTTGATATCACGGTTGGATCCATTGAAGTATATATTTCAAAAGCCTATGCCTACAGGAAGACTTGCTAAATGGCAGATTCTGCTCACAAAATTTGACATCATCTATGTAACACGTACGACAATGAAGGCGCAAGCACTTGCAGATCATCTAACAGAGAACCCAGTGGATGATGAATATGAGCCACTAAAAACATATTTTCCGGATGAGGAGGCAATGAATGTTGAAGAAGTTGAGCAAGATGATAATCCAGGTTGGAGAATGTACTTCGACGGAGCCGTCAACAGCAAGGGAGTTAGAATTGGAGCAGTACTTATTTCAGAAACGGGCCAGCATTATCCCGTTACCGCTCAGCTTCGATTTTTCTGCACCAACAATATGGCTGAATATGAAGCATGCATATTGGGATTGAGGATGGAAATAGATATGGGTGTTCAAGAGATTTTGGTCATGGGTGACTCGGATCACTTGATACATCAGATTCAAGGAGAATGGGAGACAAGAGATTTAAAGTTGATACCTTATCGACAATGTCTGCATGAACTATCCCAGAGATTTCAATCTATAGAGTTCAAACACATCCCAAGAATGCACAACGAAGTAGCAGATGCTTTGGCCACATTATCCTCCATGTTGCATCATCCAGATAAAGCTTATGTAGATCCATTACAGATACAAGTGTGTGATCAAAATGCTTATTGTTTTGCTGTGGAAGAAGAAATTGATGGAGAACCGTGGTATCATGATATTAAAGAATACTTGAAGACAGGAAAATACCCATAACAAGCCACTGGAGATCAAAAGAGAGCTATAAGACGATTGGAAAATGGATTTTTCCTCAATGGAGGAGTTGTATATAAAAGAACGCCATATTTGGGGCTATTGAGATGCGTAGATGCGCAACAAGCTGACACAATTATGACTGAGGTACATGCAGAAGCTTGCGGACCTCATATGAGTGGATACATTCTAGCAAAGAAAATACTGAGAGAAGGATATTATTGGCTCACTATGGAGTGTGATTGTATTAGATATGTGAGGAAATGCCATCAATGTCAAGTACATGGAGATTTGATTCACTCTCCACCCTATGAATTGCATACAATGTCTGCACCTTGGCCATACGTTGCCTGGGGCATGGATATCATTGGACCAATAGAGCCTGCAACATCTAATGGACACAGATTTATCTTGGTCGCGATTGATTATTTCACCAAATGGGTGGAGGCAAAGACATTTAAGGCAGTGACAAAGAAGGCGGTGGTGGATTTCGTGCATGAAAATATCATATGCCGCTTTGGAATTCCTGAAGTAATTATCACAGACAATGGTGCAAATCTAAACAGTCACCTCATGGCAGAAGTATGTCAAAGATTCAAAATCCTGCATCGTAACTCTACACATTACATGCCTAAAGCAAATGGAGCAGTAGAAGCTGCGAATAAGAATATAAAGAATATTCTCAGAAAAATGGTGGAAGAGTCAAGGCAATGGCATGAAAAGTTACCATTCGCTCTTATAGGTTATCGTACAACTGTACGTACCTCGATCGGTGCCACACCCTATTCATTGGTGTATGGAACAGAGGCTATTATACCCGCAGAAATCGAGATACCATCTCTTCGAATCATAGCTGAAGCTAGAATCGATGATGATGAATGGGTAAAAGCCCGATTGGAACAATTGAATTTGATTGACGAAAAGAGGTTAGCAGAGGTTTGCCATGGGCAATTATATCAGCGGAGAATGGCTAGAGCATACAATAAGAATGTACGTCCTCGGAAATTTGAAGTGGGATAATTAGTGTTGAGGCGTATTCTGCCGCATTGGTCTTAAGCGAAAGGCAAATTTGCACCGAACTGGTAATGACCCTTCATGGTATCACGGGTATTGTCCAATGGATCCCTATACCTGATAGATGTTGAAGGAAAATGCGTAGAGACTGCTATCAATTCAGATGCAGTCAAAAGATATTATGTATGATTCCTTTTTCATTTATATAATTGTATTTGTCATGATTTTGGAATTGAAATGATGAAGGCATTTTATTCTCTATCCAAACACTTTATCCATTGACATCCCCGTTGAGCCTTATTTGTTCTATTCTTTCATATCCCTCTCTCGAAATTTTTCATGATGCAAAAAAAATGGAAAAAATGAAAAAAAATGGAAAAATGATGAAAAAAAAGGGGAAAAGAAAAATGCAAACAAAAGAAAATGCATACAAAAGACAAAAGAAAAGTCTGGAAAAGTCAAGATTCAATAATGAATTCAGACGTAGTTCGAACTACGTTTTGACTTGATCCCAAAAGGGTACGTAGGCAGCCTCACTGAGGTTCTGTCACGACCCCAATCCCGGTCGTGATGGCGCCAAACACAACTGCTAGGCAAGCCCGACCATTTACACTCTCATCCCGAGCATGAAGCTCAAATCAATTACCTGAACATTTATGTCAACAATAAAGCATAACTGTATAACCACCCCAGAGATCTAGGGTCACGAGTCTAGAGCCTCTAAACATGATCGGATAACCATATCTAAATCAAATACTCAAGTATGAATAACGTATATACAAAGGAAAACTGGAATAAGAAGAGAAGCCAGGTCCTGCGAACGCCAGTAGCTACCTCAGCAACTCGGATAAATACTGATAAAAGCTGGAGTGCTCGTCTATCCCTCGTGTGTACCTGAATCTGCACACAAAGGTGCAGGGAGTAGGGGTGAGTACTAAGTACTCCAGTGAGTAATAAATATATACAAGTAGCTGAAAGTAAGGAAATCCACAGAATACCACAGTATGAAGCTAACTACAGTCCGAATCTCCTACGAACTAGCATCAACAGTACAATACAGCTACCACAGAATAATTTAACAAATAAAGATGCAATGCAATGCACATAACCGCTACGACGTGTATCCCGATCCATTTAACGTCGACGGCGCTCACTGGGGGTGTGTACAGACTCCGGAGGGGCTCCTACAGCCCAAGCGCAAATATCGCTGCGGCGTGCAGCCCGATCCTCATATCACAATAACCGCTGCGGCGTGCAGCCCGATACTCAAATCATAATAACCGCTGCGGCGTGCAGCCCGATCCATCCTCAGTCCACAAATAATCAGATAAGTCACAAAACAACCCAATTTACTTATTTCCAGGTTCTTTTTCATTTAATTAATAAAATACTCTAACTTTTATTTAACTTTTGCAAAAACAGGTGACTTAGCATTTCAATATGGTGCTTTCAAATCAGGACTAAGATCAGTGATTAAGAAATTAGAGCTATCACATATATAACTATCCCCTAGGGATACTACAGGTCGGCACAAGGCCCCAAACATGCCTTACAGCCCACAAAATATATCTAACACAATGTGTGTTTCAACCGCATATAGCATATAATTCACATCCGGGATGGACTAAGTCTCAATCCCCAGTCACAATCAATCCCGCACCTACCACGGGGTGCGAGCCACGCCCTACTAGCGTCACAATATGCTAAGCCAGGGTTTCGAACCCTCAGGCTACCATATACACTAACTACTCACCTCTAGTCGGCCGAAGACTCGTCCGCAATGCCTTTTCCTTTTGAATTTTCTGCCTCGTGCGTAGAATCTAGTCAAACCACAACAATTATATCAATTACGGATCAAAGAAACATAACCCACTTCAATTTATACGAAATATGCGTAAATGCACTAAGTTGGTAACACCCGACCCCGGGCCCGCTGCTCGAAAAATTCCGAAATTAGTACTAACGCGATCCTCGTCTCGCCACGAGTGCGTGCATATAAATTTATCGAAATCGGAGTTCGAATGTCCTTTCAAAAGTCAAAATTTCATTTTTAATACCTAGGCCATAATTCTTCACAGTTTCTACCCAAATTCATGAAGTTTGATGTTAATTCTACCATAAAATTGTGTTTTTGAGTCAAGAAACTTACCTCCGATGAATACCCAATGAATACCCATAATAGATGGAATTCGAACAAGAATGCCTCGGTGAAAAGAAAATACACGCTACAAGCAATTGGCAGCCCGACGGCGATAGTAGAAACCAATCTTTCACCATGCCATCATAGAGATAGTGTTATGGCTTTGTACGGAAAATACGAGCTCGGCCGCCTTAAATTGACAAACCAGGCAGTGTCCTTCTCATTTATCTTGACGTTAAAGGTATCAAGTGTGTGGGTAATGACTTCAGTTTTGGCAATAAATATCGAACTCAACAAAAGATGCAACACAATAAGATAGAGTCAATTGGATGTGCATCATTTCATCGCAGCACCAGATATTGATCCATAGAAGTTGCATTGAATTTGAAGCTGATTGGGATGCCAAAGTAGAGGAAACTCAAGCACATTATAAGATTTTTAGATTAATAGGGAAAGAAGATGTCAAATGATGAGGGTGACGGCAGACTTTGGTTTTAAGGGGATTAAGTCCGTACCTTTCTTTTCTTTGTTTTGATGGAATTTTTGTCTTTCTCTTCTAGTGTAAAGCTAATTTTGGTGAGAATACGAGAGCACCTTGGCCTCTCTTGAAAGAGAAGATGGCAGTGTCGTGGCCGCCATTATTTATGTAGTCTAGGTCTTAGGTCTGCGAATTGAAACTTCTTAAACATAAAATTTTTCATTTAAGATCCGTATCACGTCAAATGGATTTAGTTTCTTACGACACTTTACCAACGACACATATAAATCATATTGAACGTGTACTGGGATCCGTAACTATAATATAAGCCCGATACCCTCGGTTTCACATAATATTTCACTTTGAAAACCTTTATATTTTTCAGAAAATAGTTTCTTTTAAAAAAATTATTTCTCGGGCTTGGGACCTCGGAATTCTTGTGAAATACTAACTTCCACCATATACGCCGAAATGTTTACGGGTTATCAAAAACCAAATCCGGACATACGACCAAGTTTAAAATCATCATAGCATGCTGGAACTTTCAGATCCCAATTCCGAGGTCATTTACTCAAAATTCCAATCTTAGTTCATTTCTTCAACTTTAAGCTTTCAAAATGAGAATTTCCATTTAAATTGGACTCCAAACTTCCCAACTTTTAATTATGACCATACACACAAGTCAATATACCTGAGATGAAGCCGTTCATGGCCTCAATCTGTTGAATGACGCGTCGAAGCTCAAAATGACCGGTCGGGTCGTTACAATCTCCCCAACTTAAACAAACGCTCGTCCTCGAGCGTACCCAGAGTTGTACTAGAAGCAACCTAATAGCTGAATGACCTTGCCAAGCATATATTCGGGGTGGTACCACGTCACCCTATCTATCATAAGTCCGATAACACAATATAGTTAAACTTCCGCAGTCCATCTGAACCATAGACCGCATTGCACTTTCTGAAATCATATACCAAATCCGACTCCCACATCTATACTCAGAATACACCCGAACCAACTGTAATAGACCATACTCGCCACTCCGGGTGAGATCTTATGGTGTACCAAACAACCCAATCACTCGAGACGATGGCCTCTAATCGCAACAATTTCCCACAATAACCAAATATTACTGAAAACCCTTTCTCGTTAGCTAAAGTCTTGTTCCAATATCTTCATATACTGCCCACGGCAGCTGAAACACGCGATATATCGAATCCATTTCTCAGGTCATCCATGCATGATTCCATTTCCCTTTTTAACTGATACCATAATAGATTTCGGAGCCAAACCTCGATATTACATTTCTAACCAACTGAAATCACATATGCCTGCATTCATTAATGGCTCCAATGATCATTTCGATTATAACATACCGCACTGGTGATATGACACCTCAACACCGGCCTAAGCCACGATGAGCACAACACAGGCTCCAATAAAAAACGTCTGAACATACTCAAATCATGACAACTAACTCAAACACAAAAGCTGTAATTAAATTCCTCCGTACCATCGTAACATAGGACTGAGATCCAGTCTCGCATTATAGAAATATAGTACCTCAATTCTCCTCGAAAGGTCATAACATTATATGACCTTGCCACAACTTATGATCCCATCCAAACACTATTACCTATGAAGCACCTCAAGTCATCTCATCATGCTCAAAACAGTCAGCCACGCACGGATTTAGGTCTGAACTCAAGCAATCAATCTCACCCACGGTGAAACAATTAATATACGCCATCAAATCTTGTAAAGACACAACCGATGTGCAATTTGCCGAGCGACACCCAACACTGACTTTCCTCAGAGACTAGGAAGTATAGTACGCAAGGTAACCTATAGAAAAAAAAACTATGCTCCATATTACACGGTTGCGGCGTGCAACCTGCTCAAAATGACATACGCGTGGCGGCGTGCCACCCGATCTAGATATCATACCTGTGGCGGCGTGCCACCTGATCCAAGTAACCCGTGGCGGCGTGCCACCCGATCCACGCATAAATCTCGAAAAAAAAATGCACACCGAGTCACATTGCTCATTACAATAAACATATATATATATATATATATATAGCCTCAAGCTCGGCCACAAGAAATGCATCCGACAAAGCTCCCCAATACCGGAACTGAATTAATGGTAGAGACCTCTGCACTGATATCCGCCACGAAGACCCAACTGACGAAGCAATACCTACCAGCCGCCCGCTGGTCCTGGGTACAACTACCCTGCTGGAGCATACTCTGATGCACTCTGCTAAGCAATTTGTGCCATTTCCGACATAGTCCATATCACATTAGTCTAGGCGACTTAACTTATGTCAACCAGTCTGAAATAAGGTATCATAAACCAAATTCATCATATCAAGCTAAGAGAGAGCCACTAGGGCTTCCAATTTCCGATGATCGCTAAATGGTGCCGATATACACGATATACAACCACTGCATAGGCGGATTAACTGCATATAGCACCTGAATCACTATGCCTGATTCCACACTCCACTGTGCGAATACATAACACACATCAAGCATCCATTCATACCACAAAAGTCATTCAGAAATTTTTCCTATGCCATCAACAATTCAATCATCACCATCGATCCAACAAGAGAATACCACCATACCACTAGATATTATCAGTTTATAACACCTTGTCCCTTTTTGACTATATACCTTGCCAAATCACTAGAATAGCAATATCATTTTTTCCCTTAATCACCAGAAAGATCGATTCTTAAATTACCTGCAGCTGCCCACACTGCTCATTATTTTTTTTTCTTTTTTTAATGACTTCCCATATATTATGAACTGATCTCAAAACCTTGAACATGTCATTATCAAATTTCCATAACACATTGCATATACCATACCACACTAAGATAACATGGAAACTTCTATCCCTTTTCTACGCCACAAACATCGACGCACTCAACTAGTCAAGGACTTTCATGATTCCATACAAAGGAAAGCTTATTACACATTCCCAGCTTCGCATACCAACAGGAATATACTCACTTTCAAACCACGGTAGAACATATCACAAACTCTTTCTCCCAATCCATTGCATAAGTTAACTGTCAAGACTGAGTCCTTTTTCCCACATTGAGCTACGCAACTGCCAGCACTCAAGAGCTTGGTTGCACAAATCTGCAAGACTCATTACTTCGAACACATACCAGGAATTAATCATATCCTTATCATACCGTTTCAGTTTATTAACAAGTTATTCCATTTACTCAATTTCCTTTCTGAATCATCTTTAACTTAGTACTAGACTTTACTGTAGCACTACAATATCTCAACTCATGTTACCACACGAGACTCATACACAAGACTACACGGTCTAAGGCTCGCAGGCCGCTGAATACTCTCTCAATGTTTCCCAGAAGTACCGCATTCTACAATACTTTATTTTGAAGAACTTCTTGCGATTTTTGAATTCGTTATCATTTCTCTCCAGTATAGATACATAGAATCTCATCATTCACATATCATTACACAAGTATTGATCCCTTCTAACGAAACCACCATCTTTAGCCACATACATAATCTTAATACACCTGACTGTTACAAGTAAAATCTTGAACACCGCAAAACCATTCTCGGGCGTCATTCACCCTTATTCAATTATAATTAAACTGTCTTATTAAACAGAACCACTCGTGCCTTTTTAGAACTCTAACATCGCAGAACACGATTACATACCGATGCATTTAGCTATCTTTCTTTCCTACACACCGAGCATTCTTTACCAGCAGCAGTTCAAACCATCCTATTATTTCTTCATATCTACGAAGCACCATAACTTTTATCAGAATTTCCCAACATACTTAGAGACAGAATCAACGTAGCACACAATAGTGCAATCAGTTAATCAATAACAACCTCCCCAACTTGGCTTGAAGCCATACATCAAAGCACTTTTATCCGCTCATGGCATTGTTTACTCAAATGATGCCACAATGTTATGGTGAGATTAAACTCAAGTCATTTACAAGCTTGACAAAGACTCGAATCATCAGAGACCTTAACCCTTCTGCAATTCTTGCATTTATACACACACCACAGTTAAGCCTACTCTCTTTAGGTGACAGAAATCTTTTCTAAGTCCCAAATTTTTCAAAAATTTTGGCAGATTTTCCTTTGTAAATTGGCCTATCCACCTGCCACAGAATCACCAAACCATTCTAACAATACATCCACAATTCAACAAGACATCACAATGTATTTAAACAACATTAAATCTCGGTACTATACGAATCATATTATCACAATTTATACCTGAACCTACGCCACACTTGCTCGCATCATAACACATATCAAATACCTTGCAATTACACCTAAGAATCAACCCACCTACTTTGCCTCAATCTAGTATTTCAGTACAACACCTTCCACCAGGATATACATAGCATAATCACTTTAGTCTTCTTGAGTCAAAACTCGTTTTACTACACGTAAGGCACTTTACCTTCCAACTAAGAGATATGATAAATATTCAACACGCCCATAGTTTGGGGCTACACAACATATTACAATAAGGATCTAACATCCTGACAACTCGTACATTATTTAACTACCATTTCCACAATTAGGAACAATACCGATCACACGAAATTTCATAATACCAGTTTGTAAGATCAGCACCGTGGTGCTCAAGTCATAGACAAAGATCTGGCCTCAAGTCCTCCCGACTGGCCCAACATGAACTCGCAGAGATTATATCTCGCCCCTCGACCAGGGAATCACAAGCCATCAAGGTAATTATATTAATGAGCACTCGGAGCGTACACATACGTGTGGAAGGAATTTCCAAGAATTATATCTCAAGCTGAATCAAGTACGCACGATAAGAATTCCAAGAAATGTGAAGCGTTTCCTAAAGGTTTGCAGCCTCTCGAGGATAAATACAGGCGTCCCCGTACCGATCCACGAGACTCTACTAACCGGCTCAAGACTCATGAGGCCTAGTAACCTAGGCTCTGATACCAACTTGTCACGACCCCAATCCCGGTCGTGATGGCGCCAAACACAACTGCTAGGCAAGCCCGACCATTTACACTCTCATCCCGAGCATGAAGCTCAAATCAATTACCTGAACATTTATGTCAACAATAAAGCATAACTGTATAACCACCCCAGAGATCTAGGGTCACGAGTCTAGAGCCTCTAAACATGATCGGATAACCATATCTAAATCAAATACTCAAGTATGAATAATGTATATACAAAGGAAAACTGGAATAAGAAGAGAAGCCAGGTCCTGCGAACGCCAGCAGCTACCTCAGCAACTCGGATAAATACTGATAAAAGCTGGAGTGCTCATCTATCCCTCATGTGTACCTGAATCTGCACACAAAGGTGCAGGGAGTAGGGGTGAGTACTAAGTACTCAGTGAGTAATAAATATATACAAGTAGCTGAAAGTAAGGAAATCCACAGAATACCACAGTATGAAGCTAACTACAGTCCGAATCTCCTACGAACTAGCATCAACAGTACAATACAGCTACCACAGAATAATTTAACAAATAAAGACGCAATGCAATGCACATAACCGCTACGACGTGTAGCCCGATCCATTTAACGTCGACGGCGCTCACTGGGGGTGTGTACAGACTCCGGAGGGGCTCCTACAGCCCAAGCGCAAATACCGTTGCGGCGTGCAGCCCGATCCTCATATCACAATAACCGCTGCGGCGTGCAACCCGATCCTCAAATCATAATAACCGCTGCGGCGTGCAGCCCGATCCATCCTCAGTCCACAAATAATCAGATAAGTCACAAAACAACCCAATTTACTTATTTCCAGGTTCTTTTTCATTTAATTAATAAAATACTCTAACTTTTATTTAATTTTTGCAAAAACAGGTGACTTAGCATTTCAATACGGTGCTTTCAAATCAGGACTAAGATCAGTGATTAAGAAATTAGAGCTATCACATATATAACTATCCCCTAGGGATACTACAGGTCGGCACAAGGCCCCAAACATGCCTTACAGCCCACAAAATATATCTAACACAATGTGTGTTTCAACCGCATATAGCATATAATTCACATCCGGGATGGACTAAGTCTCAATCCCCAGTCACAATCAATCCCGCACCTACCACGGGGTGCGAGCCACGCCCTACTAGCGTCACAATGTGCTAAGCCAGGGTTTCGAACCCTCAGGCTACCATATACACTAACTACTCACCTCTAGTCGGCCGAAGACTCGTCCGCAATGCCTTTTCCTTTTGAATTTTCTGCCTCGTGCGTAGAATCTAGTCAAACCACAACAATTATATCAATTACGGATCAAAGAAACATAACCCACTTCAATTTATACGAAATACGCGTAAATGCACTAAGTTGGTAACACCCGACCCCGGGCCCGCTGCTCGAAAAATTCCGAAATTAGTACTAACGCGATCCTCGTCTCGCCACGAGTGCGTGCATATAAATTTATCGAAATCGGAGTTCGAATGTCCTTTCAAAAGTCAAAATTTCATTTTTAATACCTAGGCCATAATTCTTCACAGTTTCTACCCAAATTCATGAAGTTTGATGTTAATTCTACCATAAAATTGTGTTTTTGAGTCAAGAAACTTACCTCCGATGAATACCCAATGAATACCCATAATAGATGGAATTCGAACAAGAATGCCTCGGTGAAAAGAAAATACACGCTACAAGCAATTGGCAGCCCGACGGCGATAGTAGAAACCAATCTTTCACCATGCCATCATAGAGATAGTGTTATGGCTTTGTACGGAAAATACGAGCTCGGCCGCCTTAAATTGACAAACCAGGCAGTGTCCTTCTCATTTATCTTGACGTTAAAGGTATCAAGTGTGTGGGTAATGACTTCAGTTTTGGCAATAAATATCGAACTCAACAAAAGATGCAACACAATAAGATAGAGTCAATTGGATGTGCATCATTTCATCGCAGCACCAGATATTGATCCATAGAAGTTGCATTGAATTTGAAGCTGATTGGGATGCCAAAGTAGAGGAAACTCAAGCACATTATAAGATTTTTAGATTAATAGGGAAAGAAGATGTCAAATGATGAGGGTGACGGCAGACTTTGGTTTTAAGGGGATTAAGTCCGTACCTTTCTTTTCTTTGTTTTGATGGAATTTTTGTCTTTCTCTTCTAGTGTAAAGCTAATTTTGGTGAGAATACGAGAGCACCTTGGCCTCTCTTGAAAGAGAAGATGGCAGTGTCGTGGCCGCCATTATTTATGTAGTCTAGGTCTTAGGTCTGCGAATTGAAACTTCTTAAACATAAAATTTTGCATTTAAGATCCGTATCACGTCAAATGGATTTAGTTTCTTACGACACTTTACCAACGACACATATAAATCATATTGAACGTGTACTGGGATCCGTAACTATAATATAAGCCCGATACCCTCGGTTTCACATAATATTTCACTTTGAAAACCTTTATATTTTTCAGAAAATAGTTTCTTTTAAAAAAATTATTTCTCGGGCTTGGGACCTCGGAATTCTTGTGAAATACTAACTTCCACCATATACGCCGAAATGTTTACGGGTTATCAAAAACCAAATCCGGACATACGACCAAGTTTAAAATCATCATAGCATGCTGGAACTTTCAGATCCCAATTCCGAGGTCATTTACTCAAAATTCCAATCTTAGTTCATTTCTTCAACTTTAAGCTTTCAAAATGAGAATTTCCATTTAAATTTGACTCCAAACTTCCTAAATTTTAATTATGACCATACACACAAGTCAATATACCTGAGATGAAGCCGTTCATGGCCTCAATCTGTTGAATGACGCGTCGAAGCTCAAAATGACCGGTCGGGTCGTTACAATCTCCCCAACTTAAACAAACGCTCGTCCTCGAGCGTACCCAGAGTTGTACTAGAAGCAACCTAATAGCTGAATGACCTTGCCAAGCATATATTCAGGGTGGTACCACGTCACCCTATCTATCATAAGTCCGATAACACAATATAGCTGAACTTCCGCAGTCCATCTGAACCATAGACCGCATTGCACTTTCTGAAATCATATACCAAATCCGACTCCCACATCTATACTCAGAATACACCCGAACCAACTGTAATAGACCATACTCGCCACTCCGGGTGAGATCTTATGGTGTACCAAACAACCCAATCACTCGAGACGATGGCCTCTAGTCGCAATAATTTCCCACAATAACCAAATATTACTGAAAACCCTTTCTCGTTAGCTAAAGTCTTGTTCCAATATCTTCATATACTGCCCACGGCAGCTGAAACACGCGATATATCAAATCCATTTCTCAGGTCATCCATGCATGATTCCATTTCCCTTTTTAACTGATACCATAATAGATTTCGGAGCCAAACCTCGATATTACATTTCTAACTAACTGAAATCACATATGCCTGCACTCATTAATGGCTCCAATGATCATTTCGATTATAACACACCGCACTGGTGATATGACACCTCAACACCGGCCTAAGCCACGATGAGCACAACACAGGCTCCAATAAAAAACGTCTGAACATACTCAAATCATGACAACTAACTCAAACACAAAAGCTGTAATTAAATTCCTCCGTACCATCGTAACATAGGACTGAGATCCAGTCTCGCATTATAGAAATATAGTACCTCAATTCTCCTCGAAAGGTCATAACATTATATGACCTTGCCACAACTTATGATCCCATCCAAACACTATTACCTATGAAGCACCTCAAGTCATCTCATCATGCTCAAAACAGTCAGCCACGCACGGATTTAGGTCTGAACTCAAGCAATCAATCTCACCCACGGTGAAACAATTAATATACGCCATCAAATCTTGTAAAGACACAACCGATGTGCAATTTGCCGAGCGACACCCAACACTGACTTTCCTCAGAGACTAGGAAGTATAGTACGCAAGGTAACCTATAGAAAAAAAAACTATGCTCCATATTACACGGTTGCGGCGTGCAACCTGCTCAAAATGACATACGCGTGGCGGCGTGCCACCCGATCTAGATATCATACCTGTGGCGGCGTGCCACCTGATCCAAGTAACCCGTGGCGGCGTGCCACCCGATCCACGCATAAATCTCGAAAAAAAAATGCACACCGAGTCACATTGCTCATTACAATAAACATATATATATATATATATATATAGCCTCAAGCTCGGCCACAAGAAATGCATCTGACAAAGCTCGCCAATATCGGAACTGAATTAATGGTAGAGACCTCTGCACTGATATCCGCCACGAAGACCCAATTGACAAAGCAATACCTACCAGTCGCCCGCCGGTCCTGGGTACAACTACCCTGCTGGAGCATACTCTGATGCACTCTGCTAAGGAATTTGTGCCATTTCCGACATAGTCCATATCACATTAGTCTAGGCGACTTAACTTATGTCAACCAGTCTAAAATAAGGTATCATAAACCAAATTCATCATATCAAGCTAAGAGAGAGCCACTAGGGCTTCCAATTTCCGATGATCGCTAAATGGTGCCGATATACACGATATACAACCACTGCATAGGCGGATTAACTGCATATAGCACCTGAATCACTATGCCTGATTCCACACTCCGCTGTGCGAATACATAACACACATCAAGCATCCATTCATACCACAAAAGTCATTCAGAAATTTTTCCTATGCCATCAACAATTCAATCATCACCATCGATCCAACAAGAGAATACCACCATACCACTAGATATTATCAGTTTATAACACCTTGTCCCTTTTTGACTATATACCTTGCCAAATCACTAGAATAGCAATATCATTTTTTCCCTTAATCACCAGAAAGATCGATTCTTAAATTACCTGCAGCTGCCCACACTGCTCATTATTTTTTTTTCTTTTTTTAATGACTTCCCATATATTATGAACTGATCTCAAAACCTTGAACATGTCATTATCAAATTTCCATAACACATTGCATATACCATACCACACTAAGATAACATGGAAACTTCTATCCCTTTTCTACGCCACAAACATCGACGCACTCAACTAGTCAAGGACTTTCATGATTCCATACAAAGGAAAGCTTATTACACATTCCCAGCTTCACATACCAACAGGAATATACTCACTTTCAAACCACGACAGAACATATCACAAACTCTTTCTCCCAATCCATTGCATAAGTTAACTGTCAAGACTGAGTCCTTTTTCCCACATTGAGCTACACAACTGCCAGCACTCAAGAGCTTGGTTGCACAAATCTGCAAGACTCATTACTTCGAACACATACCAGGAATTAATCATATCCTTATCATACCGTTTCAGTTTATTAACAAGTTATTCCATTTACTCAATTTCCTTTCTGAATCATCTTTAACTTAGTACTAGACTTTACTGTAGCACTACAATATCTCAACTCATGTTACCACACGAGACTCATACACAAGACTACACGGTCTAAGGCTCACAGGCCGCTGAATACTCTCCCAATGTTTCCCAGAAGTACCACATTCTACAATACTTTATTTTGAAGAACTTCTTGCGATTTTTGAATTCGTTATCATTACTCTCCAGTATAGATACATAGAATCTCATCATTCACATATCATTACACAAGTATTGATCCCTTCTAACGAAACCACCATCTTTAGCCACATACATAATCTTAATACACCTGACTGTTACAAGTAAAATCTTGAACACCGCAAAACCATTCTCGGGCGTCATTCACCCTTATTCAATTATAATTAAACTATCTTATTAAACAGAACCACTCGTGCCTTTTTAGAACTCTAACATCGCAGAACACGATTACATACCGATGCATTTAGCTATCTTTCTTTCCTACACACCGAGCATTCTTTACCAGCAGCAGTTCAAACCATCCTATTATTTCTTCATATCTACGAAGCACCATAACTTTTATCAGAATTTCCCAACATACTTAGAGACAGAATCAACGTAGCACACAATAGTGCAATCAGTTAATCAATAACAACCTCCCCAACTTGGCTTGAAGCCATACATCAAAGCACTTTTATCCGCTCATGGCATTGTTTACTCAAATGATGCCACAATGTTATGGTGAGATTAAACTCAAGTCATTTACAAGCTTGACAAAGACTCGAATCATCAGGGACCTTAACCCTTCCGCAATTCTTGCATTTATACACACACCACAGTTAAGCCTACTTTCTTTGAGTGACAGAAATCTTTTCTAAGTCCCAAATTTTTCAAAAATTTTGGCAGATTTTCCTTTGTAAATTGGCCTATCCACCTGCCACAGAATCACCAAACCATTCTAACAATACATCCACAATTCAACAAGACATCACAATGTATTTAAACAACATTAAATCTCGGTACTATACGAATCATATTATCACAATTTATACCTGAACCTACGCCACACTTGCTCGCATCATAACACATATCAAATACTTTGCAATTACACCTAAGAATCAACCCACCTACTTTGCCTGAATCTAGTATTTCAGTACAACACCTTCCACCAGGATATACATAGCATAATCACTTTAGTCTTCTTGAGTCAAAACTCGTTTTACTACACGTAAGGCACTTTACCTTCCAACTAAGAGATATGATAAATATTCAACACGCCCATAGTTTGGGGCTACACAACATATTAAAATAAGGATCTAACATCCTGACAAATCGTACATTATTTAACTGCCATTTCCACAATTAGGAACAATACCGATCACACGAAATTTCATAATACCAGTTTGTAAAATTAGCACTTTGGTGCTCATGTCATAGACAAAGATCTGGCCTCAAGTCCTCCCGACTGGCCCAACATGAACTCGTAAAGATTATATCTCGCCCCTCGACCAGGGAATCATAAGCCATCAAGGTAATTATATTAATGAGCACTCGGAGCGTACACATACGTGTGGAAGGAATTTCCAAGAATTATATCTCAAGCTGAATCAAGTACGCACGATAAGAATTCCAAGAAATGTGAAGCGTTTCCTAAAGGTTTGCAGCCTCCCGAGGATAAATACAGGCGTCCCCGTACCGATCCACGAGACTCTACTAACCGGCTCAAGACTCATGAGGCCTAGTAACCTAGGCTCTGATACCAACTTGTCACGACCCCAATCCCGGTCGTGATGGCGCCCAACACAACTGCTAGGCAAGCCCGACCATTTACACTCTCATCCCGAGCATGAAGCTCAAATCGATTACCTGAACATTTATGTCAACAATAAAGCATAACTGTATAACCACCCCAGAGATCTAGGGTCACGAGTCTAGAGCCTCTAAACATGATCGGATAACCATATCTAAATCAAATACTCAAGTATGAATAATGTATATACAAAGGAAAACTGGAATAAGAAGAGAAGCCAGGTCCTGCGAACGCCAACAGCTACCTTAGCAACTCGGATAAATACTGATAAAAGCTGGAGTGCTCGTCTATCCCTCCTGTGTACCTGAATCTGCACACAAAGGTGGAGGGAGTAGGGGTGAGTACTAAGTACTCAGTGAGTAATAAATATATAAAAGCAGCTGAAAGTAGGAAATCCACAGAATACCACAATATGAAGCTAAACTATAGTCCGAATCTCCTACGAACTAGCATCAACAGTACAATACAGCTACCACAGAATAATTTAACAAATAAAGATGCAATGCAATGCACATAACCGCTACGACGTGTAGCCCGATCCATTTAACGTCGACGGCGCTCACTGGGGGTGTGTACAGACTCCGGAGGGGCTCCTACAGCCCAAGCGCAAATATCGCTGCGGCGTGCAGCCCGATCCTTATATCACAATAACCGCTGCGGCGTGCAGCCCGATCCTCAAATCATAATAACCGCTGCGGCGTGCAGCCCGATCCATCCTCAGTCCACAAATAATCAGATAAGTCACAAAACAACCCAATTTACTTATTTCCAGGTTCTTTTTCATTTAATTAATAAAATACTCTAACTTTTATTTAATTTTTGCAAAAACAGGTGACTTAGCATTTCAATACGGTGCTTTCAAATCAGGACTAAGATCAGTGATTAAGAAATTAGAGCTATCACATATATAACTATCCCCTAGGGATACTACAGGTCGGCACAAGGCCCCAAACATGCCTTACAGCCCACAAAATATATCTAACACAATGTGTGTTTCAACCGCATATAGCATATAATTCACATCCGGGATGGACTAAGTCTCAATCCCCAGTCACAATCAATCCCGCACCTACCACGGGGTGCGAGCCACGCCCTACTAGCGTCACAATGTGCTAAGCCAGGGTTTCGAACCCTCAGGCTACCATATACACTAACTACTCACCTCTAGTCGGCCGAAGACTCGTCCGCAATGCCTTTTCCTTTTGAATTTTATGCCTCGTGCGTAGAATCTAGTCAAACCACAACAATTATATCAATTACGGATCAAAGAAACATAACCCACTTCAATTTATACGAAATACGCGTAAATGCACTAAGTTGGTAACACCCGACCCCGGGCCCGCTGCTCGAAAAATTCCGAAATTAGTACTAACGCGATCCTCGTCTCGCCACGAGTCCGTGCATATAAATTTATCAAAATCGGAGTTCGAATGTCCTTTCAAAAGTCAAAATTTCATTTTTAATACCTAGGCCATAATTCTTCACAGTTTCTACCCAAATTCATGAAGTTTGATGTTAATTCTACCATAAAATTGTGTTTTTGAGTCAAGAAACTTACCTCCGATGAATACCCAATGAATACCCATAATAGATGGAATTCGAACAAGAATGCCTCGGTGAAAAGAAAATACACGCTACAAGCAATTGGCAGCCCGACGGCGATAGTAGAAACCAATCTTTCACCATGCCATCATAGAGATAGTGTTATGGCTTTGTACGAAAAATACGAGCTCGGCCGCCTTAAATTGACAAACCAGGCAGTGTCCTTCTCATTTATCTTGACGTTAAAGGTATCAAGTGTGTGGGTAATGACTTCAGTTTTGGCAATAAATATCGAACTCAACAAAAGATGCAACACAATAAGATAGAGTCAATTGGATGTGCAGCATTTCATCGCAGCACCAGATATTGATCCATAGAAGTTGCATTGAATTTGAAGCTGATTGGGATGCCAAAGTAGAGGAAACTCAAGCACATTATAAGATTTTTAGATTAATAGGGAAAGAAGATGTCAAATGATGAGGGTGACGGCAGACTTTGGTTTTAAGGGGATTAAGTCCGTACCTTTCTTTCTTTGTTTTGATGGAATTTTTGTCTTTCTCTTCTAGTGTAAAGCTAATTTTGGTGAGAATACGAGAGAACCTTGGCCTCTCTTGAAAGAGAAGATGGCAGTGTCGTGGCCGCCATTATTTATGTAGTCTAGGTCTTAGGTCTGCGAATTGAAACTTCTTAAACATAAAATTTTGCATTTAAGATCCGTATCACGTCAAATGGATTTAGTTTCTTACGACACTTTACCAACGACACATATAAATCATATTGAACGTGTACTGGGATCCGTAACTATAATATAAGCCCGATACCCTCGGTTTCACATAATATTTCACTTTGAAAACCTTTATATTTTTCAGAAAATAGTTTCTTTTAAAAAAATTATTTCTCGGGCTTGGGACCTCGGAATTCTTGTGAAATACTAACTTCCACCATATACGCCGAAATGTTTACGGGTTATCAAAAACCAAATCCGGACATACGACCAAGTTTAAAATCATCATAGCATGCTGGAACTTTCAGATCCCAATTCCGAGGTCATTTACTCAAAATTCCAATCTTAGTTCATTTCTTCAACTTTAAGCTTTCAAAATGAGAATTTCCATTTAAATTTGACTCCAAACTTCCTAAATTTTAATTATGACCATACACACAAGTCAATATACCTGAGATGAAGCCGTTCATGGCCTCAATCTGTTGAATGACGCGTCGAAGCTCAAAATGACCGGTCGGGTCGTTACAGGTTCAGTCACAATAAAAGAAAAATCCAAAATTTCTCCACATATTGAAACTGGGGCAGAAGTTATGTTTATAATTCCGAGAGTTGTAAATATTTTTAAACCCTCGTAAAATTTTGAGCCTTTTTATACCCTTCTTTCTGAACCCATCCAAAAGCTACATTACGGTCTAAAGAAAGCCCTTCTAATCAATTTCAAGAAAATGACAATACAATGAGAATAAGGAAATACATGGCATGGACAGTACCGGTGGTTCAGAAAATAAAAGAACAAAAAGAAAAGAAAAAATGAGAGAGTCTCATCGGTGAAAACCTTAACCGGCACTGTGAGGCGATTGCGAGATTGAGAGAATAAAAAATGAGGGAGTCTTATTAGTGAAAACCTTAACCGGCACTGAAAGGCGACAGTGAGATTGAGAGAATAAATGAGAGAGTCTTATTGGTGAAAACCTTAACCAGCACCGTAAGGCGACTGTAAGGACTATTATGTGGAAAAGAAAAACAACAAAAATAAGAATGGTTTGGGTTGAATGAAAAGTTGGAGTTGAAATAATAACAAATTCGATTGGACAGACTGGGTCGGTATTTTAATACATGGCATGGTCAGAGGAATCAACCGTCATACCCAGATAAGTTCTGTCTTTACTCCAAATTACCCTTACCCATTTTTTCATATTTTTCTGCATTTCATTGATTAAAAAACCAATTTGCCCATTGAAGGCTAACTACCAGCTTCTCATGTTAAGAGGTGTAATAACGCTGGGTCGAAAAAAAAAGAGAAAAGAGAGAGAAAAATAAATAAAGAAGGATAGCAATCAAAGCCAAAGAAAATGAAAAGAAACAAAGGAAAGACAAAAGGAGATTACAGAAGAAATCTGGCAAAAGGTTGCATAGAAGGATAAAACAAGAGGGGCAAGCAACGAAAGCAAAGTCAGCAAAATGTCAGTTGCTAGCATTTTATAACTAATAAGATTGTTCTTTGATTTAGACAGGAACAGAAAGATTCAAATTTTCACTAATCACTTTAAAGTGGATGTGACCAATGTGGAAGAAGAAAAACACAAAAAGAAGTACAACAATAAAAAGAGGAATCCGTAGAGGAGGACTCACTCAGTCAAGCAAGAAAATTACCCAAAAACAACAAGAAGGTATTGTCTTTTTAAAACACATACCCCAATTATCAAACTGAGGGAATATCTTTCTGCATTTCATTTTCATGCATCAGGCGCCCACCTGGATAAGAAGGGAATATTTTTCTGCATTTCATTTTCATGCATCAGGCGCCCACCTGGATAACAAGAGAATACTTTTCTACATTCGCATTTCATGCATCAAGCGCCCACCTGGATAACAAGGGAATATTTTTCTGCATTCGCATTTCATGCATCAGGCGCCCACATGTATAACAAGGGAATACATTTCTGCAATTTTAATTTCTGTTCAGGTGCCCACCTGGATAACAAGGGAATACATTTTTGCAATTTTAATTTATGTTCAGGCGCCCACCTGTATAACAAGGGAATACATTTTTGCATTTTTAATTTCTATTCAGGCGCCCACCTGTATAACAAGGGAATACATTTTTGCAATTTTTAATTTGCTTTATCTAACATGAGTAGAACCGTAACATGAGAAAAGCCCACGCTGGGTCAGAGGAAAAGTTTTGTTGTTTTGTTTCATTTTAAGCAGGTATCAACTCGGAAGCAGGGAATACAATTGGAAGTCACGCCGAAAGGAAAGAAGCAATATATCAGAGGCAAGAGAAAGAAAATCAAAAATCAACAAAAAAGAAGGATGATAACATAAGAGATGGAAAATCAAGAAAAAACAAGGAAGAATAAGAAGACAAGAAGTAGATAGGAATCATTGTAATTCATAGGATTATACTTCTTCATTTTTCATTTTATCCCTGGTGTAATAAGGAGTAAGTCAGTGGTCATAGCAATAGCAATAGCAGCAGCAAAGTCTTCGTAGTTTCAAACTACCAGACCTTCCCGAACTACACTGACCTGATTCCTATTTAGCCTAGGATATGTAGGCAACCTCTGAGGCAGGGTGCGGTCAAAAGGTTTTTCGAAATGCTTCTCACGAAATATGCTAGTGGGCAAAAATCTCTCATTACTGCTCACTTGTCTTTGCATTGAAACTCTTCGTACTCCCGAGCAAAGAGAGGCAGCTGTGAGCACGTGATTTTTACCCTAGGCAATAAAATTCCAAAATTAAAATAAATAATATTTTTGTTTGCAATTATATGTTTGATTGAAATAAAGTGTATGTGTGTGTTTTAAAAAATTAGAAATTAAAATTAGAAAATTAAAAAAATAGGTTAATTATAAAATGTCACAAAATAAAGGAATTAAAAGAAAATTAACAAAAAAATACAAATATACCGGAAATTAAAGAAAAATAGCAAAAAATGTCTAAAATACCAGAAAGATTAGAGAAAATAGGAAATTAAAAGAGAATTAAATTGAAAAAGAATATAAAAAGGAAAAATGAAATACAACAAGAAAATACACAAAAAAATAATTAAAATACACGAAAATACATATAAATACAATAATTGGGCCAAGTTGTCAAGCCCAAAACACCTCATCCCAAGAGAAATACAAACCGGTCCAATTTAATATAAAATTAAATCCTGGCCGTCCATGTAAATAATCCAACGGTTGATTTTAAATCTCTGAAATTAAATCAAACGACACAGCTTCATCAGGTGAATCTTGGCTGTCCATTTATGATGATCTAACGGAGACAAAACCATCTCCATATAACACTTGAACAACGTCGTTTGAGATCCTTGGATCTTGGCTGTTGATCAAGAATGATCCAAAGGCCAGGATCAACCAAAGCATTAAGGGTATTTAAGGCCTGGTCTCTTCAGAGACCGGCCACTCTTCAATTAATCAAAACCCTAGCTGTCCTCAACCCTTTCTCCTTCATCTCGTCTTCTTCTTCTCTGACCATGGAGACTGGCCGGCTCCCATGGCCGTGTCCGACCACGACTAACCCTAAAACCTTTCCCTTCCTCCTTCTTTACACGAAGCCACCATAAAACCTTAAAGAAAACCCAGAAAAAATTTCCTTCTTGAAACTCCGGTCACTGGAATTTTCTCCGGTGACCACTAATCTATGAAACAACCTTCCAGATTTACACCACCAAACCACCATGCGGGGATCTTTAACCCCATATGAGTGGTTTCCTTCGAATCTCACTGGAACCGTTCGAATATTCAAAATTAATCCGCCGGAACCCTAACTCCGGCAAACACCAAACAATACCCACCCCCAATACACCCCCCTATGTCCTCTAACGCTCTTCTCTACCACAAAACCCAAGAAAATAGTTTTCTCGGAAAATAAAGACTTCAAGTCTTTGAAGTCTGAAAACTGGAAAAAGAAAAGAAAAAGAAAAAGAAATAAGAAAGGAAAAAAAGAAAGGAAAGAGAAAGATTGAGGAATCTGAGGAGACAGTTCCTGCAAGCTAAGTCCTCGTTTCTTATTTTTTCTATTTTTGATTGTTTTTCTGTCTTCTGTATTTATTTGGCTTTCTTTGTTAGTTGAAATCAGTCTCATTTGCATGATTAGTTGTTAGAATCTCTTCATCTTCTATCTTCTCTTCATTTTACCTTTTATATGTTTCCTGTTATAACATGCTTTCACTAGTTCATCTTCTGATATTCTAGTTTAATAAATTTGCTATCACTAGTCTGTTATTAATCTTATCTACTACACTTGATTTGTATATTCGAGCCTTTTAGGGTTTCTTATAAGTCTGAGCATGAATGTATTCTGGATATGTTTCCTTATGTTAGATTTGTTAGCTATGCTTGAATCTGAGTTATGAGTTGTTTAATTGAAATTCAACCATTATCTAATTTCCCTCTGAGTTTTGATTAAATGATAAATGATTTCTGATTGTGTCTATGTGTGCAAATTGACATAAGTAGGCTGTATTTGTGATGAATTCATGTTTTAGACTATAATTAGTCTTATTGTACTTTAGGGTATTGGTTATAGCTGTATAGATAATTGATTAGATAAATGGCTAATGTTGAAAGTATGTTAATTGGCTAAAATTGAAAAGTAATCCAAAATGGCTACAATTGAAATGATTTAAAGAGTGGCTAATTCTGAAAGTGGCCGACTCTGTAATAATAAGCTTAAGTCTAAATGGCTAGTTCTGTAAGTCTAAATCTAAAACTAAGTGGCCAATGTTATAAGTCTAAATAATAAGAATGACTAATTTTGCAAAGCTAAGTCCAAACATTGGACTGACTAATTCTGAAAAGTGTTTAACTCTAAATAAGAAGCAGGCCAGTCCTGCAATTCAACTTAATAAGCAATAATAAAAGGTTACCTCTTAAAAGAGGTTAAAATTGAAAGAAATCAAGGTTTAAACCTAGCTAAGTCTTAAATGACTTGTAATAAGTGTCCAGTAGTTAAATAATACATAAAGCCTGAATACTTGGACCTTGGATAGGTCGGGTAATAACTAGATAATAGCAGGGGTATAAAAAGGAATGAAAATGGCATAGTTGTAGATTTAATAGAGCCCATAGGGATAAATTAGACATTTAGGCCTAGTATTTCTGTAATAATGCACAAAACAAAGGGTAAAATAGACCCAACAAAAAGGCTTAATGGTTAAAAACCTTAGCAAGTGAGGGTACTATAGTAATAGGCCCCTAATAGAAGCCAAAAGATCCCCCTAGAACCGTCCAGCAAGGGCTGGAAGGCATTTTGAATCTGAAAATGAGTACCAAATTGTAGTAAATAAAAGAATTAAGGGGGGGGGGGGAATTGGGAATACGATTTTTGAATTTCCCCCTCAAAATTTCATCACTCACACCTATAAATAGGCTGTAATTAAGCCTGAATAAGGGCTGAATTTTATAAATTCAGAGAAAACTTCTGAAATTAAGAGTAAAATATCACATTCTATGGTTGAATTACTGGGTATTGGTCGAGCACATTTCTGTAACTCAACTAGGAATCATCTACCACTCTTATTTGCTGAATTTTATTGGGTTTCTTCAAGTTTGCTATTGAATTGCTATTTGTTGAACTTGAAAGCTTTGTTCGACTGTGTTGATTCAACTGTGATTGTTTTGCTTGCTCTATTGATTCGATTCTGCTGTTGTGTTCTGCTGCTGTGATCAATTGATTATTCTTCCTCACTTGCATCCTTAGACTCATAGATCTTTTTTGCTGAATCAGGTACACAGCTACTACTCAAGCAATGTAATTGCAGTTGATTTGAAGAAATATATAACATGAGTTGATTTTAGAGATTGTTTTTGTTATCTGTTTTTTATTTTATCACATAAGTAGATCCTTTGTAATTCAATAGGAATTGTTTGTATAACTGATTCATAAGAAACATGGGATGACGCTGAAGACAATGTAATAGATAGGATATGGACTAGAGTAGAAGTAGCTATAATCACCTAGACTTAGTTAAAAATGGGTTAATTAACTGAACTAACTCACCTAGCTTTAAAAAATAATTTCGTAACAGACATATAAACACAATAATACTCTGAATTAGCACGTGGTAATTAGTTTAGCATGATGTCCATTTGTTCATCTTAAATAGTTTAATAGCAATTGGAATTGATATAGTTTAAAATCAGTAGTTAAACACAAAATTAATAATCATGTGACTGATCGAAATCGTTACATAATCAGCCTACTATTTGAATACAGTTACAATTAGAAGAGTATGACTTATAATTAGTAATATGTTATGTGATAATCCCGTTTTATATAGTTAAGTAATAATCTGTTATTTTAATCAATAATAATTCTGTTTAAGTAGTTAAGTAATTTGTTGATAAAAAAAATGAAGAAAAGTAGTCTGTTAGTCAGATTCGATTAGTGTTAGATAGTTGTGATTTAAAAGTTGATACTGATAATCCTGTACTGCTGTTTCTCTTTATAAATAAATACAATTTGAGTTGATTCTTCTTTTGATTTCAAGTATTCGAGTATATTATGAATTATCGATTCTTTTTCCTCCTCTGTCTCTCGTTTGGTCTGGGCCTGAAGAATAGTGCAGGCCTGGATACAATTAAACTTGTATTTGGGCTCTTGGTTAAAGACTTCATTGTATTCTGTGTTTCTGAAACCCAGATACATGAATTAGTCCACTGAATGCGAGCCCAAGCGTCCAGGCCCAGAAATGTAAATGATAAGGCCTGGACTTGCTATTAAAATCATAACATAGCTAAAATGACTAAGGAAAAACCAATAATAGAAAACATAGTATTTATTAGGTTTGGACTATTAAAATACAAATGGGATGAGCCTCGTATGAAAACAAAAATAAGCGGGCCCCCATATAAACAAATAATAATGTGATAGATTCGGGAAGTGTCGTTAGTAAATTCCACGGTCTTTCCAAAAACGTAATAAGCCGTAGACGCTATAAGGCACGATTTTAAAAATATACCTTCCTAATATGAGTGCACATTTAATGTGACTCAAATCTTAAATCTCGGCGAATCCGAAACGTGTTCAAAGTCACAGGCGTACTGGTTGCGGTGTGACTCGAAATACGTTTTCGCAACGTCGCAAGTCATAAAATATTTAAAGCAAAACACGCACACATTGTAAAAAGCATATAGTGAAATCAAGTAAAATCAAGAATGACAGTTGAGCGACTGTGCTAAAACCATAGAATCCGGGAGTGCCTAACACCTTCTCCCGGGTTAACAGAATTCCTTATCCGGATTTCTTGTTGCGCGGACTGTTAAACAGAGTCAACTTCCTCGGATTCGGGATTAACCGGTGACTTGGGACACCATTATTTTCTCAAGTGGCGACTCTGAAATTTTAAATAAAATCCCGAACCGATTGTCCTTAAATTAGAAAAAAATCCTTCCTCGTTGTTATTATATCCCTTCCCGGGGTATTTGTAATTAGCGAGGTATACCTTATTCTCATATTTCGGGAAAACTAAAAAGGTAGTAAAAAGGGAGGTGTGACATCACCTTCTCTCATTTTGCATGTCATTCACAGTAGAAGATCTGATGGATTCTATCGGATACAGTCAAACCAAACAACAAAAATTTTATTTAATAATAGCAAACGATACAATCTATTTAAACATTATATCCGTAATACGATACAATACAATACATTATAAAACGAAGGATAACATTGATCCAAACATAGTGTAAGATAATTAGTCAAATAAAGAATTCCCTTGCAGGGGCGGCCCTTCCGTAAAGCAAGTAAAGCAATCGCTTTAGGCCCTATATTCGTGTGGGCCACATGTTTTGTTACACCTAATAGACTATGTATAATTTTTAAAAAGTGTTTTGTAAAGTGAAAGAGTTTGATTTCTTTCTTTAACAAATATAGAGAAGAAGGATTTGCAACTACCATGATTTTTACCAAGGAAATACTTGAAATGAATATCGAACCCGAATTTCATGAGAGACGCGTGATATGTAGGAAGTAACGATTTGATGCGAATGTTAATGAAATCTCAAAATCTTTCGAAGAATACTTTAGAGTTGATTACTTTTATACACAATAGACAAGGCTATTTTGCCACTTCAAAATAGATTTGAATAATGATGCATATAAATATGTTTTTGGTTTTCTATTTGGCAGTAAAAAATAAAAATTACTAGATGTTGGAAATTTTAAAAAATATTGGCTTAACCTCGAATGTTTCTTAAAGCATAATAATCAATTCGATATTGATGGTTTAGATTTATTTTTTGAATTAAAAGTACTAAGGAAAATAGTACAATTAGTAACATTTTAATTGATACACTCAATCAAATAAAGAGATTTAATTATTTTCCAAATACCTAAATTGCTTGTGGAATAATGTTCATAATTCATGTTTCCGTTAATTCAGTGGAAAGAAGTTTTTAAATTAAAATTGATAAAATCTTACCTAAGAACAAAAACGTCAAAAGAAAGGTTATATGGTATTGAGAAATACTTATTCGAAGTTATTGATTATAAGAAAATTATTAATAACTTTGTATCTAAGAAAAGCTAAAAAAAACTTCAAATACATAATAAAAAAATTAAAAAGTTAAGGTCCCTCATAAAATTTGGCTTTAGGCCACAAAATTTGTCGGGCCGCCCCTGTTTCCTTGATGAAGATTCTACCTCCGTTGCTGGTTAGGGATTTTGTAAAGCACAAAAGCAATCATAAAAAACTGTCACCTTCTATAGACAAATTTGATGCAACGTAATGCTTCTAAAGGATCTTATCCTTTCATTAAGGGTGTGTTTCAAGAAAATATTTTCTTGGAAAATGAGTAGTAATCTTATTTATTTTTTGGTGTTTGGTACGCATTAAGGTAAATGACTTCTCAAGAGTATTCATAAATAATTTAGATATAATAAACATGAAGCCATAAACTTTCAAAACCATGAAATTTCGAACCCATAAACTTTATAATTTCGAAACTCGTAAACTTCCAAACACATAAACATCCGAACTCATAACTTTCGTTCTTGTAAAATTTTGAACCTTTAAACCGATAAAAAAACAAAAACTGAAAAATATATTTTAAAAAATTTTTTCCCCCGGGGGTGGGGGTTGGGGGTAGGGAGTAGGGGGAGAATAGGGGGGAGGGGTGCAGAAAAACGAAAAAACAAAGTTGAAAGAAAAAAATAAGGTAATTTTTTTTGTGAGAGGGAGGAGGTTGGGGGTGGGGGTGGGGGTGGGGGTGGGTTGTACAGAAAACTGAAATTTTAAAAAATGCCTTTTTGGAGAGAGGGGGTGGGTTGGTGAGGGTGGGGAATGTTGAGAAAGCGTTTTGGAAAATATTTTCTCTTCTCTTGATAAGGAAAATATTTTCCTCCAATTGGAGGAAAATGAGTTGATAAGGAAAATATTTTTCAAAACATTTAAGCCAACCAAACATGGAAAAATTAAAAAACATTTCTTTCGTGCGAAACACAACCTGTCACGACCCATTATCCATAATAGGTCATGATAGCGCCCGACACCAATTGTCAGGCCAGCCAACGCGGAAGTATAATTAAGTTCTCATTTACCTTTGCCAAAAACCATTATAATAGATTTTTCCCAATTTAAAGTTATAAACCAGTAAAGTTCAATAAAATGTAAAGACAGTTATACAACCCAAAATAACGTATACCACGGTGTGTGCCAGAACCTGTGTCACAAGCTACGGGCAGCTAGTAGAATATACACAAAAGAATAATACCCTATCCTACTGTCTGAATCTGGATAGAAAGAAACAACAAAAAAATACGAGGAAGACATCTTCGGCTGCACATCGGCAAACAGGGAATGCAGCTCACCGTAGAAGTCCTCGATGCGCTCACTAATATGCACCAGTATGATGTCCGGATCCACCTGCCTCAAATCCTGTACATTTAAGTATAAAAGTGTAGCATGAGTACATAAACAACATGTACCCAGTAAGTATCCCATCTAATCTCGAAGAAGTAGAGACGAGAGGTTGACTCGATACTTAATAAGGTCAATTAAAAATATATATATAAGTCTGATGTGTTCAAATCATGAAATTTACAAGCATTGACAGTTTTATGACAAGTGGTATAAGTCAAGAAATCTAAAACATCAAGTTTATAGTTTATCATATGAGAAAATAGCTAAATAAAGCATGTATAAGCTTTTCCACAAATAACATATGCACATAATACCAAAGCGACGGTCTGAACTAACAGAAATAAACTGTGCACTTGCCGAGGGTCGACGACGCGCCTATAGATGCATCTATTCATACCGTGGCGATCGGTTCGATCCACAAATAAGGATGAAATATCAAGTTTACACACATGGCACATAAATGGTCAAAAATACCAAACCAAACTAAATTAACTGTACAAGTATGCTCATATCCCCTTTTAAGTCTCTAGTACACACTAGGTATTCATAACAACAAATTAACATAAGAGATATACTTAATAGGCATGTTGTAGGTCTTAAGCTACTCAGACATTTAACATAGTTGTAACGACCCGGCCGGTCGTTTTAGAAAATTACGCCCCAATCCCCAATTTAACTATTCCCCTAAGTTCATTTCTGCTATTGTGGTTTGCCGGGAGAGTCGGTTCTGAAATTTGGAGCATTTTGGGACACTTAGTCCCTAAATGAGAGCTTTAAAGTTAGAAAATGGTCCGTAGCCAGAACAGTCTTATGACGACCTCGGAACGGAAATCCGATGGTTCCATTAGCTCCGTTAGGTGATTTCGGGGTCGGGAGCGCGTTCGGAATATATTTTGGAGGTCCGTAGCTCAATTAGGCTTGAAATGCCGAAGTTTAAAATTTTGGCGAATCCGAACGATAGGTGAGATTTTGATCCGAGGATCGAAATGGAATTCCGACAATTCCTATAGCTTCGTTATGTGATTTTGGATATGTCCGCAAATTTTCAGAGGTCATTCGGACGTCGTTTGGTTGGGTTTTAGATCGAATGTGCAATTCGGAAAGTTTTAAGAAATTTAGGCTTGAATTCGATGTGAATTATGGGTTTTGATGTTGTTAGACGTGTTTTTATGATTGGAATAAGTTCGTATCATGTTTTGGAGTAGATTGGTGGTTTTCGTTGGGGTCTCGGGGGCCTCGGGGTGTTTTCGGGTGGTTAAACGGAAGAAAGCATGGAAATTGCAGTTTGAAGTATTCTGGTTCTGTCATTTTCGCCCCTGCGGAAATATGGGCGCGGAGGCGAGTCCGCGGGAGCGGATTGAGGAGTGCAGAAGCGCTTGTGTTCGCCGAAGCGGGTATTGTTCCGCTGAGGCGGTGTCGCTGGTGCGAACGGTGTTACGCAGAAGCGGTCTAGAGGCGGATTAGGGAGATCCGCAGGAGCGGAGGATTGATCGCCTAGGCGAGTCCGCATAAACGGAATCTGGTGCGCAGAAGCGGGAGTTCTCGCATGAGCGGTTGTCCAATCGCAGAAGCGGATGCGCGGAAGCGGTCCTTTTCTCGCAGAAGTAGGATTGGCCAGTTAGGCCTGGGATCGCAGAAGCGACCAGTTGGTCGCAGATACGGGCTCGCAGGAGCGGAATTTTGTCCGCAAAAGCGGAAATCGCAGAGAGTTAATTGTATCAGAAGTTAGAAAATTTCAAAAACATTTCTACATTTGGGGTCTCGGCTTAAGAGGCGATTTCAGCGATTTTGAAGAGAAATTCAAGGGAAATCATCAGGTAATCAACTATGGACTCATATTATGATTAGTATTGATAATATTATGCAATTATCTCATGAAAATGGAGGAATTTGGGGTAATTTATGGAGGATTTAGCCCTAGGCTTGAACTTTAGAAAACCAAGGTTTTGAGTGGGCAAATGGAGTCCGAATTTGATAAACTTTATATGCTTAGACTCGTATTGAGACAAGGGTTCCGAATATATAACTTTCGTAATTTTTCGAGAGGCGTACCGAAAGTCCGATTTTGGCAACCTGTGGGTTTTGGTGTATTTTTAATTGTTTTGATTGGGTAATGCCCAATTGGCCTATTTTGATGTGATTCTATTGATTTTTATCAGATACTACACCTGTGGAGGCTGACATTCGCGGCAAGAGAGTTGTCTCTTAGCGGTTTTGTGCCGGAGTTGAGGTAAGTGGCTTGTCTAACCTCGTGTGGGGGAACCTTTACCCCTAGGATATTATGTGATAGTTTAAATGCCTTGTACGCGAGGTGACGGGCGTGTACATGCGCTGGTTGTTGCAACTCACTTTACTTGAATTGTTCAATTCGTGATATTCCTGTTCTTAATTTATTAAATTATGACATTTACCTGGTATTCGTTAGGGAAGCATGATTAGGTAGGATTTATCTGTCTAATTGCCTAATTGTCCTACTTGAACTTCTTGATAATTGTTGGCACTAGTCCTTGGTGAAGTTGTAGTTAAGCATATTATGTTTTCTGTGAGCGTTTTCTTTATTTGTTGTGTTTGTGGACTGCGGGTTCAATTCCCGGAGATCCCAGGGCTGTGGGTTCGATTCCCAGAGACCCGAATTGCTATTGTTTGTGGACTGCGGGTTCAATTCCCGGAGATCCAAGGGCTGCGGGTTCGATTCCCGGAGACCCGAAGTTTATTGATATATTATTTGTAGGGACTGCGGGTTCGATTCCTGAGATCCTGAGTTATTGTAGGGATTGCGGGTTCGATTCCCGAGATCTTGAGTTACTTGTAGGGACTGCGGGTTCGATTCCTGAGATCCTGAGTTATTGTAGGGACTGCGGGTTCGATTCCCGAGATCCTGAGTTTTTTGTAGGGACTGCGGGTCGATTCCCGAGATCCTGAGTTATTTGTAGGGACTGCAGGTTCGATTCCCGAAGATCCTGAGTTATTAATATATTATTAAGACATGGGCTGCGGGTTCGATTCCCGGAGACCCAGGGGTACTGTTAATGGGACCGTGGGTTCAATTCTCATAGGTCCTGGACTTGTTAATTGAGTTTGTTACTTGTTGTTAGCTTAATTGTAGACGGTTGCGGTAATCACTTTATTGTCGTTATTTCGGAAATTATTATCATTTAAACTGCTTATTATTGTTATTATCATTTTTATTATTTTTCTCTCAGTAGGTCCCTGACCTTTCTCGTCACTACTCCATCGAGGTTAGGCTTGGCACTTACTGAGTACCGCCGTGGTGTACTCATGCTACTCTTCTGCACACTTTTGTTGTGCAGATCCAGGTACATCAGAGCAGGCTCGTGCTAGGTGATTCCGCAGCTTTCTGGGAGACCTCGAGGTATGATATGCTACGTCCGCGGATCCGGAGGCTTTCCTTCTATTCTAATAGTACTAGTTGACATTTTTCCTTCATTTCGTTGTTAGATACTCTTTACACATAGAGCCACAGTTTTATATTCTCTTTTAGTCTGTGTTGCCCGTAGGATTCCGGGTCTTGGTGGTGTTTTATACAGTGTGTTTGACGGGTGTATGTGCCAAGCGGCACAGATTACATTCCTATTTATATCGTTTTCCGCTAGTTCTTATTCAATGTTGATAAACTGGTATATTCCGCAACTTGTTAGGCTTACCTAGTCGTGGGGACTGGGTGCCATCACGACATGTTCACGATTGGTGAACTAGGGTCGTGACAAGTTGGTATCGGAGCTCTAGGTTCATAGGAGTCACGGGACACAGACCGGTTACTTAGATTCTCGCTGATCGATACGAAGGCGTCTGTATTTATCTACGAGGGGCTATGTAATTGTTTAGGAAACTCTTCAATTCTTTGAATTCCTTATCATGCGCCATTTATTCAGTTTGAGCCTATGTCTTATGTTCTTTTGCATCCACTCGTGTATTGAAATTGCGCACTCGGTATCAAGTATGCGCCGACGGTTCGTGACGCTGCAGAGGGATTCAAGGGAGTCAAGAATTTACTCAACCATTGTTACTGCGTGTAATCCATATCGATAATGCAAGAGAATTGAGAGATCTTCAATTGTGCACATGGGGGTGCACTAGATTCCGACATTCGGTTGATAAGTACGGTCTTGAGAAGGTTTACTTAACTGCCTAATCGTCACGGTAATGGTAGAATCACAAGGTGGATATAGATCTAAAGATAGTTGGTGGTAATAAAGACTATATGGTTCATATGAGATATCTATTTAGCGAAGGATTCAGCCAGCAGAGATACTGGGGGGAAATGAGTTTAACTGTCTTAAGAAGGACATGCACCAAACGAATGTCTTTGGCTTGTCTTATGATGAAGACGTACGAATGTTAAAGGCTAGTATCATGGATTAGCAATATGTATCTTAAGGCTTCGTGTCAAGTGAAAAGATTTCACTATCAACGATCAAATTATGGGTCATGTGTCATATCAGATTTGGCCTGCGATGTATCTAGGTGCTATTCAAAAGGTTCTTTGAAACTTGCGGATGGGCAAGAGTTGAGGCTCGTATGGTATGATGTTGGGACTTTTGATGTTCTTGTATCCCTAATAAATTCTACCTTTCATTATCAGTAGGGAAGATTTCGGTGAAGGCTACATGGTGCTTCGTAGGCGTGTGAGAATCATAGTATGTTTTAAGATGTCGTCGGTAAATAATGCTCGATGCATGGAGCGACAAGATATTTGGTTGTATTGGGATGAGGTCATACCTTATGGTGTTAGAGTGCTAATAGAGCACAGGTGGTTATATTCGTTGGATCAAGTGAGTTGCAGTTGAATAATAGTAAATGACTTGAGAGAATGGTTCTAATGTGTTCGAGAGTCGTGTAATAGTGGCTTTGGGCTAAGTGGGAGAGTCCCACCGTTTAAGATTGGGTCGCATGGTTAATTACCTGTGTGTATTCTGGATACTAGCGTATTATTGTGTTATTGTAGCCATGGAAAAGGGCCATGAGTGGTAATTTGAGTATATGAATTGTTGAATGCATGTTATGGTTAGCCTTACTGGCTCGTGTTCAAACTTGAGGAAAGATTCATGATTTATGCCTCGTATAGGTGCAGGCTTCGCGGGAAGTGGTTTCGCTGGGGGCTTTATCGAGAGGGTATTCATATGTTATAAAATTTAATAGAGTTGATTGCGTACTGGGGCAAGTCAGGGCCGGATGGCTCTCAATAGCGGTCCTAGTGAATTCAAGAGGTAAAGTGTGGTGCTTGATAATTCTGAGTCTATAAGTACAGTTGAGGATCAAGCTTTGAAGCAACTTATGAAGAAAGGCACAAAACGATCTATGATGTTTCGACTTGTGGTGTAGTGATTGAGAGACATGAAATGGTCGTCGTTCTTGAGATAGCATGGCCTTATGATTTAAGGTCACTCGGGGTAAGTGCGGTTGGAATAAGTTAGGTATTGCAGGAATATATTAACATTTCTAAGACAATCAAGGATAACCTGGAAGGAAGTAGATTGATCAGCCATAGTTGAGTTGGCGTATTGGTGTCAATGATCGGTTCATGCAACGTGATCGAATTATACATGTGATTTGTGGCGGTGCATTTGAGACGTGTCGGTCGTAGTGATTGATGTTATTCTGAAGTATTCTTCTGTTAGGGCCTGTTATGAGTAGGCAGACCACGGAAAGGGTTATGGTGGCTTGGACCACTACTTAGAGATTGGCATATTCAACGGTTATGAGAACTCGCCTGTGTGTTGCTATAGTTCTCCTGAAATGAGTTAAATGGAAGGTCTTATGTGATGGAGTATTAGCCTATCGTCAGTTCTAGAGTTGTGGTGGAAATCGTGTCTATCGTATATCGGCACGTGAGGTGCAGTGAGTGGTATGGAATTTGAAGTAAGGACCAAGGTCGCAGTTTGGTCGATGAATGTGATATAAAGAGCTCGGATGAGCAGGAAAGGAGTTTCAGTGTTTGAGTAAGATGAATATTAACGTCAGTATCACTTGAGATCAGTGTTCTGTGGGAAAGGCTTAGGGACTCCTGATCGCTTTTCAGTGTTAGTGCAGCCGGTGGGTTGAATGTGCAGGCCCGTTTAATTATTCAGAAGATGGTGGGAGCTTGTCCCACAAGGAGATTGTATAGGTGTGACATGTAGTCACTTGATTGGTTAGAAATCTAAACCAAGTATGAGGATTTTGGTGATATCATCCATTTGAGAACTTATGCCTGGAAGGCACTCTGCTTATTGGGTTATAAACCTGTGAAATACTATTGACTTAGCTTGGCACGACCAGGATAGACTTAAGGTCGGTGGTTAGATTTAAATGTGGAAGTGAGCCTTGCGTCAGGCCAGTTATGTTTCTTCCGGCAATGCGCCCTTTATGGAGGGATAGTCGCGGTCTTATTTCGCGGTTAGTTAATTCATGTAAAGATATATTGCGCCGTATGAGTGTGAGATGGCTTGGTAAGTTCCTTATGTCTTGAGGTTTCGCTCAGCGGTGATGTTATATGAGCATGATGGCTCTCGAGACTCAGATGATATATTGCACCTTAGTTGTGCTTAAGTTTGTAGCCTATACGCTATATGTTTCATTGAGTCTGATATCATGCACCTTAGTGTGCTTATGATCGATATTCAGTGTTTTGATGTGACGAGCTATTCAGCTCGACATATGACTCCTTGTGTGAGTTTCACATTGTTGGGATCGGGTGGCACGCCGCCATGGTTATATTGTTAGGATCGGATGGCACGCCGCCATGGTTATATTGTTGGTATCGGGTGGCACGCCGCCATGGGTATGTTGTTGGGATCGGGTGGCACGCCGCCATGGTTATATTGTTGGGATCGGGTGGCACGCCACCATGGGTATATTGTTGGGATCGGGTTGCATGCTGCAACAGTGTGATGTTTATTTCAGTGTCTATAATTGCTTTTATGTGCTCGGTTTCCTATTTTCTGAGGAGGTCCATGTTAATGTGAGAGTTGAATAGTTCTCTCTAGTGTTCGCCTTCCTTTTGTACCACGTATGAATTAATAGCCTACTAGAACATTGTGTCATCTTGTGGGACTTTTGATTATGTCTGATGTGGCTTATCGCCTGAGCAGTTCGTATTGGGTGAGATGAGATTATGTGATTTGGGGTCAGTGCGAATTGATTATATGAAGTACATCATAGAGGAAAGGATCATCCTCTGGTTTAGGACAAGGTAATGGATCTTGTCAGGAGTATAGACCTAATGAATTGTTGATTCATTTGTTGGTTATGGATATCGACACATCTCTTCCATCATGTCAGTATTGTAAAAGTTGGAACAAGACCTATGTAGATCATGAGGTGCGATGAGAGCATCTGATTCGTTGAATTTTTGGCTAATTTGATCATAAAATATTATTGTGTTCCTGTGGATTTTGAGTTGCAAGGTAAGAATCCAGCAAGGTTATGCAGTCATGTTTGAGGACGGCATTTGAGGAATATTGAGTGATCTCTTGATGAAAACAAGTCTGACATAGAATTCCGGATGTTGGAATTAGGCTCTAAGACTTAATTGTTGAATAAGAGGGAATATCTTCAGATTATATCAGGCTAATGTGCCCAGCTGAGTTCTAGATTTATTGGCCCTTTTGAGATTTTGAGATGTGTTGGGGAGGTTGCTTATGTGTTGGCCTTACCTCCCAGTCTAGCCGCAGTTCACCCCGTATTTCATGTCTCTATGCTCCGGAGATACCATGGTGACCCGTCGCATGTGTTGGATTTCACTTCTGTTCAGCTAGACAAAGATCTGTCTTATGTTGAGGAGCCAGTAGCCATTATAGACAGGCAAGTCAGAAAGCTAAGGTCAAAGAACATCGCTTCGGTAAAGGTTCAGTGGCGGGGCCAGCCGGTCGAGGAGGCGACTTGGGAGATCGAGCAGGATATGCGCAGCCAGTACCCTCATCTTTTCACTACTCCGGGTATGTTTTCTATGCTCGTTCGAGGACGAACGAATCTTTTAAGTGTGGGAAGATGTAACGACCCGGCCGGTCGTTTTAGAAAATTATGCCCCAATCCCCAATTTAACTATTCCCCTAAGTTCATTTCTGCTATTGTGGTTTGCCGGGAGAGTCGGTTCTGAAATTTGGAGCATTTTGGGATACTTAGTCCCTAAATGAGAGCTTTAAAGTTAGAAAATGGTCCGTAGCCGGAACAGTCTTAAGCCGACCTCGGAACTGAAATCCGATGGTTCCATTAGCTCCGTTAGGTGATTTCGGGGTCAGGAGCGCGTTCGGAATATATTTTGGAGGTCCGTAGCTCAATTAGGCTTGAAATGCCAAAGTTTGAAATTTTGGTGAATCCGAACGATAGGTGAGATTTTGATCCGAGGGTCGGAATGGAATTCCGACAATTCCTATAGCTTCGTTATGTGATTTTGGATATGTCCGCAAATTTTCAGGTCATTCCGACGTCGTTTGGTTGGGTTTTAGATCGAATGTGCAATTCGGAAAGTTTTAAGAAATTTAGGCTTGAATTCGATGTGAATTATGGGTTTTGATGTTGTTAGACGTGTTTTTATGATTGGAATAAGTTTGTATCATGTTTTGGAGTAGGTTGGTTGTTTTCGTTGGGGTCCCGGGGGCCTCGAGGTGTTTTCGGGTGGTTAAACGGAAGAAAGCATGGAAATTGCAGGCTGAAGTATTCTGGTTCTGTCATTTTCTCCCCTGCGGAAATATGGGCGCGGAGGCGAGTCCGCGGGAGCGGACTGAGGAGCGCAGAAGCGCTTGTGTTCGCCGAAGCGGGTATTGTTCCGCTGAGGCGGTGTCGCTGGTGCGAACGGTGTTACGCAGAAGCGGTCTAGAGGCGGATTAGGGAGATCCGCAGGAGCGGAAGATTGATCGCCTAGGCGAGTCCGCATAAACGAAATCTGGTGCGCAGAAGCGGGAGTTCTCGCAGAAGAGGTTGTCCAATCGCGGAAGCAGACGCGCGGAAGCGGTCCTTTTCTCGCAGAAGCGGGATTGGCCAGTTAGGCCTGGGATCGCAGAAGCGACCAGTTGGTCGCAGATACGGGCTCGCAGGAGCGGAATTTTGTCCGCAGAAGCGAAAATCGCAGAGAGTTAATTGTATCAGAAGTTAGAAAATTTCAGAAACATTTCAACATTTGGGGTCTCGGCTTAAGAGGCGATTTGGGCGATTTTGAAGAGAAATTCAAGGAAATCATCAGGTAATCAACTATGGACTCATATTATGATTAGAATTGATAATATTATGCAATTATCTCATGAAAATGGAGGAATTTGGGGTAATTTATGGAGGATTTAGCCCTAGGCTTGAACTTTAGAAAATTAAGGTTTTGAGTGGGCAAATGGAGTCCGAATTTGATAAACTTTATATGTTTAGACTCGTATTGAGACAAGGGTTCCGAATATATAACTTTCGTAATTTTTCGAGAGGCGTACCAAAAGTTGGGTTTTGGCAACTTGTGGGTTTTGGTGTATTTTTAATTGTTTTGATTGGGTAATGCCCAATTGGCCTATTTTGATGTGATTCTATTGATTTTTATCAGGATACTACACCTGTGGAGGCCGACATTCGCGGCAAGAGAGTTGTCTCTTAGCGGTTTTGTACCGGAGTTGAGGTAAGTGGCTTGTCTAACCTCGTGTGGGGGAACCTTTACCCCTAGGATATTATGTGATAGTTTAAATGCCTTGTACGCGAGGTGACGGGCGTGTACATGCGCTGGTTGTTGCAACTCACTTTACTTGAATTGTTCAATTCGTGATATTCCTGTTCTTAATTTATTAAATTGTGACATTTACCTGGTATTCGTTAGGGAAGCATGATTAGGTAGGATTTATCTGTCTAATTGCCTAATTGTCCTACTTGAACTTCTTGATAATTGTTGGCACTAGTTCTCGGTGAAGTTGTAGTTAAGCATATTATGTTTTCTGTGAGCGTTTTCTTTATTTGTTGTGTTTGTGGACTGCGGGTTCAATTCCCGGAGATCCCAGGGCTCTGGGTTCGATTCCCAGAGACCCGGATTGCTATTGTTTGTGGACTGCGGGTTCAATTCCCGGAGATCCAAGGGCTGCGGGTTCGATTCCCGGAAACCCGAAGTTTATTGATATATTATTTGTAGGGACTGCGGGTTCGATTCCCGAGATCCTGAGTTATTGTAGGGACTGCGGGTTCGATTCCCGAGATCCTGAGTTATTTGTAGGGACTGCGGGTTCGATTCCCGAGATCCTGAGTTATTTGTAGGGACTGCAGGTTCGATTCCCGAGATCCCGAGTTATTTGTAGGGACTGCGGGTTCGATTCCCGGAGATCCTGAGTTATTGATATATTATTGAGACATGGGCTGCGGGTTCGTGTAATGACCCGGCCCGTTGTTACGGGAATTCGGGTTAAATTCCCGTAGCTCCTGGATTGTTGATTATAGAGTGGGACTGTGGGTTCAATTGCCACAGGTCCTGGACTTGTTGGTTGAGTTTTGTTACTTGTTGTTAGCTTAATTGTAGACGGTTGCGATAATCACTTTATTGTTGTTATTTCAGATTTATTATTACTCAAACTGCTTATTATTGTTATTATCATTTTGTTATTGTTCTCTCAGTAGGGCCCTGACCTTCCTCGTCACTACTCCATCGAGGTCAGGCTTGGCACTTACTGAGTACCGCTATGGTGTACTCATGCTACTCTTCTGCATACTTTTGTTGTGCAGATCCAGGTACATCAGGACAGGCTCATACTAGGTGATTCCGCAGCTTTTTGGGAGACCTCGAGGTATGATCCGCTACGTCCGCGGATCCGGAGGCCTTCTTTCTATTCTAATAGTACTAGTAGATATATTTCCTTTATTTCGTTGTTAGATACTCTTTACACATAGAGCCACAGTTGTATATTCTCTTTTAGTCTGTGTTGCCGTGGGATTCGAGATCTTGGTAACGTTTTATTTAGTGTGTTGACGAATGTATGTGCCAAGCGGCACAGATTACATACCTTTTTATGCTATTTTTCCGCTTTTTCTTATTCAATGTTCATAAACTGGTATATTCTGCAACGTGTTAGGCTTACCTAGTCGTGGGGACTGGGTGCCATCACGACATGTTCACGATTGGTGAACTAGGGTCGTGACAATAGTAGTAGATACGCACGGGCTCTCGTGACCTAACACATGCATAGTCCCCGCATTTAGCAACAAACACTCAAACATTTATCCTAAGGGGAAAATTCCCTCTTACGAGGTTAGAAAGGAGACTCACCTTGCTCCGAAGCGTACTTCCGATATCAAGAATAAGCCTAAACTCTCAATTCGTAGCCAACCGAGCACCAATTAGTTAAAATAAGCAAGAACTAGTCAATAAGAGCTTACAAGGTTAAATTTTAATTATTTAAGAAATTTCCTAACCATTAATACAAGTTTCCTAAATTTCGACCCCGGGCCCATGTGCCCGAATTCCAACATTTCTCGAAGGAGGTTGTCCTTTATCACCTAAGGATCACAAATATATGATTTCTAGTTCATTTCTTGGCAAATTATAGGATTAAATTTTAGTTTTGATTAAACCCTAGGTCTAACTCTAATCTCTTGGTTTTACCTAACTTTTAGTGTTAAATCTACCTATTGTCTATGTATTTGAACTAAAAGTGAGTGGGGATTACTTACCTTGCAATGATATGTGGAAACCCTCTCTATGGAACCCCCAAAATCGCCCAAGTGTGTAGTGAAAAGTGAGAGAAATGAGTTTGTGTTCGTATTAATGAACCCTTATGTCCCTAGTGATTTCCATTTTTGTGGAAGGATCCCGCTTCTGCGGGTTCCGCTTCTACGGAAACGAGCCACTTTTGCGGAAATGGGCAAGAAGGGCCTGGGCCGCTTCAGCGGTCTAAACCTTGTTTCTGCGAGTCCGCTTCAGCAGAAATCCCAATGCTCCTGCGGTTATGGGCTTAGGAAAGGTTGACCGCTCCTGCGGTTATGGGCCTGGGAAAGGTGGACCGCTTCTGCGGTTTCCCCTGGGCCTGGCCCCTTTCACTTCCGCGATCATTGGACCGCATCAGCGGCCCAAGAACCGCAGATGCGGTTATGATAGAAGTAGAAATTCCCAGCCCTTGTTTCCAACTTCACTCGAACCTCGACCATTTGACACTCGGGCCTCCAGAGCCCCGCCCGAATATACCGACAAGTCTGAAATCACAAGGTAGACCTACTTGAACTCTCGAAACACTCAAAACAACGCTAAATCGAGGAATCAACCCCCAAAACCAAATGAATCAAATCATTAAACTTTAAGTTCTTAATTATCCTCTAACGGATCAAAACGCCCTTAAACTACTCAGATTGATACCAAATTGGCTAAGTCTTAACTGATATTTCAAACTTGTACCAAGTTTCGGAATCGAAATCCAAACCCGATACCTATGAAAACAATGATTTCTTAGTTTATTTAAATCTTTGAAACATAACTTAATGATTTCACATAAAAATTCATTACTCGGGATAGGGACCTCGAAATTCAATTCCGGGCATATGCCCAGGTCCCATATTTTTCCGTGGACCCTCAAAAATTGTCAAATTATGATTTCAAGTCTGTTTCCCCAAAATGTTGACCGAAGTCAAACTTGGCCTTTATAAAGAAACTTAAAGAAGCAACTATACTTATTCTTGCTCAAAACTCTTCTAACTCCCGAACCATCCATCCCCGCAAGTCATAAATCATCTAAAGTAAGTGCGGGAAGTTTTACTTAAGGGAACTGGGTTCAAAAATGCAAAACGACCAATCGGGTCGTTACATTCTCCACCTCTTAAACAAACGTTCGTCTGTGAACGAACATAGTAAAAAATACCTGGACTGCTGAATAAGTGGGAATATCAGCTCCGTATGTCCTACTCGGACTCCCAGGTCGCCTCCTCGATCGGTTATCCCGTCCACTAGACTCTCACCGCAGAAATCCTCTTGGAACTCAACTGGGGTCCTGTCTATCAACAATGGCAACTGGCTCCTCCTTTTAGCCCAAACTCTCATCTAGCTAAATGGTACTGAAATCCATCACGTGCAAATAGTCGGCATGATACTTCCGGAGAATCGATACATGGAAGACAGGATAACTCCTGATAAACTGGGAGGTAAAGCAAGCTCATAGGCAACCTCTCCAACTTGCCTCAATACCTCGAAGGGGACAATAAACCTTGGGATCAACTTTCCCTTCCTTCCGAACCTCATAATGCCCTTAATAGGCAAAACCTTCAAAAGAACCTTCTCACCAATCATGAATGATACATCGCGTGCCTTTTGGTCCGCGTAAATATTCTGCCTGGACTGAGTTGTACGGAGCCTCTCCTAAATCAACTTTACCTTATCCAAGGCATCCTGAACCAAATATGTACCAAGCAACTTAGCCTCACCATGCTCAAACCACCCGATAGGAGAACGACAATGTTGACCATACAATGCCTCATACGGGGCCATCTCTATGCTGGACTGATAGCTGTTATAATATAAAAATTTCGCCAAGGGTAAGAATTGATCCCAATTCTCTCCAAAGTCAATCACACATGCTCTAAGAATATCCCCTAAAATCGAAACTGTCCGCTCCGACTGCCCGTCGGTCTGAGGATGGAATGCAGTGCTAAGCTCTACGCGAGTCCCCAACTCACTCTGGACAGCTCTCCAGAAATAGGAAGTGAACGGAGGGCCTCTGTCTAATATGACGGAGACCGGCACACCGTGCAACCTCACTATCCACTGAATGTAAATCTGGCCATATCTCTCTGGCGTATAAGTAGTTGCCACTGGAATGAAGTGGGCCGACTTGGTCAATCTATCCATAATAACCCATACTAAAACAACCTTTCGCCGAATCCACGGCAACCCAACCACGAAATCCATGATGATGCGCTCCCATTTCCATTCCAGAATGGGCATCTGCTGAAGTAGGCCACCTGGCCTCTGGTGCTCATATTTAACCTGCTGGCAATTCAAACATCTAGCAACATACTCCACTATGTCCTTCTTCATCCTCCGTCACCAGTAGTGCTGTCTCAAGTTACGATACATCTTCATGGCACCCAGATGAATGAAGTACCTCGAACTTTAGGCCTCCTATAGAATCCTCTACCTCAAGCCATCAACATTAAGGACACATACATGGCCCTGATGTAACACACCATCCTCGCCAACAGAAATCTTCTTAGCACCTCCCTGAAGTACTGTCTCTCTGAGAACTGCCAAATGTGGATCATCGAACAGTCGGGCCTTAATCTACTCCAATAACAAACACTGAGCAACCATACATGCTAGAACCCGGCTGGGCTCTGAAATATCCAATCTCACAAGTCTATTAGCTAAAGACTGAACATCCAAAGCTAATGGTCTCATCTCAGCAGGAATGAATGCCAAGCTACCCATACTCTACGCCTTCCTACTCAAGGCATCCACGACCACATTTGCCTTGCCTGGAAGATAAAGAATGGTAATGTCATAATCCTTTAGTTACTCAAGCCACCTGCGCTGCCTCAGATTAAGATCCCTCTACTTGAACAAATACTGCAAGCTGTGATGGTCTGTATAAATCTCACATGACACTCCATATGATGTAACGACCCGGCCGGTCTTTTTAGAAAATTACGCCCCAATCCCCAATTTGACTGTTCCCCTAAGTTCATTTCTGCTATTGTGGTTTGCCGGGAGAGTCGGTTCTAAAATTTGGAGCATTTTGGGACACTTAGTCCCTAAATGAGAACTTTAAAGTTAGAAAATGGTCTGTAGCCGGAACAGTGTTAAGACGACTTCGAAACAGAAATCTGATAGTTCCATTAGCTCCGTTAGGTGATTTCGGGAGCGCGTTCGGAATGTATTTTGGAGGTCCGTAGCTCAATTAGGCTTGAAATGCCGAAGGTTGAAATTTTGGCGAATCCGAACGATAGGTGAGATTTTGATCCGGGGATCGGAATGGAATTCCGACAATTTCTGTAGCTTTGTTATGTGATTTTGGATATGTCCGCAAATTTTGAGGTCATTCGGACGTCGTTTGGTCGGGTTTTAGATCGAATGTGCAATTCGGAAAGTTTTAAGAAATTTAGGCTTGAATTCGATGTGAATTATGGGTTTTGATATTGTTAGACGTGTTTTTATGATTGGAACAAGTTCGAATAAGGTATTAGGATGTGTTGGTGTGTTTGGATGAGGTCCCGGGGGGCCTCGGGGTGATTTCGGATGGTTAAGCGGGAGAAAACATGAAAAAAATTGCAGGTTTGGGTTCTGTTCTGCTGTTTTCGCTCCTGCGGAAATGGGAGCGCAGGAGCGAGTCCGCAGGAGCGGACAAGTGAACGCAGGAGCGGAGGTGATCGCTGAAGCGGATCCTGGTCCGCAGAGGCAACATCGCTGATGCGGAAAGGGGATCGCAGAAGCGGTCCAGGGTCGCGAAGGGGAGTTCCGCAGAAGCGGAATATTGACCGCTTAAGCGAGTCCGTAGGAGCGGGCTCCGAGGCGCGGAAGCGGAATGTTCCGCAAGAGCGGAAGAGATTTCGCAGAAGCGGCCTCGCGGAAGCGACCCTAGGCTCGCAGAAGCGGAATGGGCCAGCCAGGCCTGGGGTTCGCAGAAGCGACCACGTGATCGCAGAAGCGGTCCCGCAGAGGCGGAAATGTTCCGTAGAAGCGAAAATCGCAGAAGATTAATTGTATCAGAAGTTAGAAAATTTCAGAAACATTTCACACATTCTGGGTCTCGGCTTAAGAGGCGACTTGGGAAATTTTTGAGGGAGATTCAAGGGAAATCATCAGTTAATCATCTATGGAATCATCTTATGATTAGTAATGATAATATTATGCAAGTTTTTCATAAAAATGGAGGAATTTGGGGTAATTAATGGGGGTTTTCACCCTAGACCAAAACCTTAGGAAATCAAAGGTTTGAATGGGCAAATGGAGTCCGAATTTAGTAAATTTTATATGCACGGACTCGTATTGAGATAAGGAACCCGAATATATAACTTTCGTGATTTTTTGATAAGCATACCGAAGTCGGGTTTTGGAAACTTGTGGGTTTTGGTGTATTTTGAGTTATTTTGATTGGGTAATGCCCAATTGGCATATTTTGGTGTGATTCTATTATTTTTTATCAGATACTACACCTGTGGAGGCCGACATTCGCGGAAAGAGAGTTGTCTCATAGCGGTTTTGTACCGGAGTCGAGGTAAGTGGCTTGTCTAACCTCGTGTGGGGGAACTTTCACCCCTAGGATATTATGTGATAGTTTAATTGCCTTGTACACGAGGTGAAGGGCGTGTACATGCGCTGGTTGTTGAACATATACTTTACTTAAAATTTTCGACGAGTGATATTCCTGTTTTTAGCTGTTAATTCGATATTCTTACCCGGTAGCAGTTAGAAAAGCATGATTAGGTAGTATTTAACTGTCTAGTTGCCTAATTGTCTTACTTGAACTTCTTGATAATTATTGGCACTATTTATCGGTGAAGTTATAGTTAAGCATAATATATTCTCTCGGTGTATTCCTTTACTTGCTGTGTTTGTGGACTGCGGGTTCAATTCCCGGAGATCCCAGGGCTGTGGGTTCGATTCCCAGAGACCCGGAGTGATATTATTGTGGACTGCGGGTTCGATTCCCGGAGATCCTGAGATTTATTGAGATGTGGACTGCGGGTTCGATTCCCGGAGATCCTGAGATTTATTGAGATGTGGACTGCGGGTTCGATTCCCGGAGATCCCGAGATTTATTGAGATGTGGACTGCGGGTTCGATTCCCGGAGATCCTGAGATTTATTGAGACATGGGCTGCGGGTTCGATTCCCGGAGACCCATGGGTACTGTCAATGGGACGGTGGGTTCAATTCCTACCGGTCCTGGACTTGTTTTATTGAGTTTATTACTTGTTGTTAGCTTAATTGTAGACGGTTGCAGTAATCAATTTATTGTTGTTATTTCGAAAATTTCTATCTTTTAAACTGCTTATTAATGTTATCATCATTATATTATTGTTTCTCTCAGTAGGGCCCTGACCTTCCTTGTCACTACTCCATCGAGGTTAGGCTTGGCACTTACTGAGTACCGTCGTGGTGTACTCATGCTACTCTTCTGCACACTTTTGTTGTGCAGATCCAGGTACATCAGGACAGGCTCATACTAGGTGATTCCGCAGCTTTCAGGGAGACCTCGAGGTATGATCTGCTACGTCCACGGATCCGGAGGCTTCTCTTCTATTCTGATAGTATTAGTTGACATTTCCCTTTTTCGTTGTTAGATACTCTTTACACGTAGAGCCACAGTTGTATATTCTCTTTAGTCTGTGTTACCCGTGGGATTCCAGATCTTGGTACGTTTTATTCAGTGTGTTGACGAACGTATGTGCCAAGCGGCACATATTACATATCTTTTTATGCTATTTTTCCGCTGTCTCTTATTTAAGTGTTCATAAACTGGTATATTCCACAATGTGTTAGGCTTACCTAGTCATGGGGATCGGGTGCCATCACGACATGTTCACGATTGGTGAACTAGGGTCATGACAAGTTGGTATCAGAGCTCTAGGTTCATATGATTCATGGGACACATGCCAGTTATATATATAGAGTCTCGCTGATCGATACGGAGACGTACGTATTTATCTACGAGGGGCTATGTAACTGTTTAGGAAACTCTTCATTTCTTTTGGATTCCTTGTCGTGCGACATTTTTGGCATCAAAAATCTAAACTATTGCTTTCTATTCTCTCACGGATGGTGAGGACACGAGCTACTCGCGACGATCAGGTACCCGCGCCCCCTGTTGCCGCCGTCAGAGGCCGGGGCCGAGGTAGAGGACGAGGACGCGCCCGAGGTGCAGCCACAGCACCCGCGCGCGCTGCCGCTGAGGTGCCACAGGTAGACCAGGTTAGAGCGCAGGCACCTGGTACACCGACTACAGCTGCTACTACTCCAGCACTACAGGAACCCTGGCCCAGTTCATGAGTATGTATACCACTTTAGCTCGGGAAGGACTGCTTCCTCTCGTCGCAGCTACATCTCAGGCCGGGGGAGGGGCCCAGACTCCCACAGCCAATACACCGGAGCAGCGTGTGCCAGTGGGACAGGTTCCAGATGTTTTGGTTATGCCTCCTGCTGCCCCAGCACAGCCCGGAGGTGGACGAGCTGCCTTTGAGGACGAGCAGCGTAGATTGGAGAGGTTCAAGAAATATGACCCTCCAGTGTTTAGTGGTTTGGCTTCAGATGATGCATTGGGTTTTCTAGAGGAGTGTCATCGTATTCTTTGTACTATGGGGATTGTGGAGACCGGCGGGGTTTCTTTCACCGCTTTTCAATTTCGTGGGGCCGCTTATGATTGGTGGCGCACGTATGAGTTGGATAGTCCAGAGGAGTCTGCTTCATTGACTTGGATGCAGTTTTCAGATCTGTTTTTGAGAGAGTTCGTTCCTCAGAGCCTTAGGTATTCTTGGCACTCGGAGTTTGAGTGGTTGCGACAGGGCTCCATGTCAGTATCAGAGTATGCTATCAGTTTCACCCGTCTAGCCAGGTATGCACCGGCTTTGGTAGCCACGGTTCGGGAGAGAGTGCGGAGATTTATTGAGGGCCTTATTCCGCCGATCCGGTCCGGCATGGCCAGAGAGTTGGAGACAGATATATCTTATCAGCAGGCAGTTAGTATTGCCAGGAGGATCGAGAGTATGCTCCCTAGAGAGCGGGGAGAGAGAGAGGCCAAGAGGTCTCGTGAGTCGGGCCATTTCTGTGGTGCCCGCACTTCAGCAGCCGGTCATTTTGGCAGGGGTTATTCCGGTCGTCCAGTTTATTCTGCATTGCCAGCAGCCAGTAGTACTCCAGCTCTTCCAGCACCTCAGGAGCCTTATTATGCTCCCCCAATTTCTAGTGTACCTCCTGTGCGGGGTACTTCCAGGGGTCAGACTAGTGGGGGTGAGGCCGGTCAGTCTCAGCCACCGCGTCCCCCCAGAGCTTGCTTTGAGTGCGGGGATACTCGCCATCTGGTTAGGGAGTGCCCCGGGCGTAGGAGGGGAGCACCTCATCAGTCTTTGCAGCCTCAGCGTAGTTCTCAGGGCCAGCAGGCTATCATTCCAGCTCCAGCTGCCACTCCACCTGCCCAGCCAGCCAGGGGCGGGGGTCAGGGTTCTAGAGGCCGCCCTCGAGAGGGGGGACAGGCCAGATTCTATGCTATTCCTGATCGCGCTGCGGCTGTTGCATCTGATTCTGTGATCACAGGTATTATTCTGGTTAGTCACAGGGAGGCATTGGTTCTATTCGACCCTGGTTCCACTTTTTCATATGTGTCTTCTTACTTTGCTCTCATCTGGGTGTGCCTCGGGATTCTTTGAGTGCCCCCATTAATGTTTCCACTCCGGTGGGTGATTCTTTGGCTGTGGACCGTGTATATCGGTCGTGTTTGGTTACCATTTGTGATTTTGAGACCAGACCAGAGCGGATCTATTGTTGCTCGGGATGGTCGATTTTGATATTATTCTAGGCATGGACTGGTTGTCGCCTCATTATGCTATTCTTGATTGTCATGCCAAGACCGTGACGCTGGCTATGCCAGGCATTCCACGTATTGAGTGGAGTGGTACCCTAGATCACACCCCCAGCCGTGTTATTTCTTTTCTCAGAGCTCAGCGTATGGTTGAGAAGGGGTGTGCTGCTTATCTAGCCTATGTGCGGGACGTCGGTATTGACACTCCCTCTATTGATTCTGTTCTGGTGGTATGTGACTTTGCTGATGTATTTCCAGCTGATCTCCCGGGTATGTCGCCCGACAGAGATATTGACTTTGCTATTGATTTGTTGCGGGCACTCAGCCCATTTCTATTCCACCGTACCGTATGGCTCCTCCTGAATTGAAGGAGTTGAAGGATCAGTTACAGGAGTAATTGGGCAAGGGTTTCATTCGACCTAGTGTTTCGCCTTGGGGTGCTCCTGTGTTGTTTGTGAAGAAAAAGGACGGTTCTATGCATATGTGTATTGGCTATCGTCAGCTGAACAATGTTACAGTGAAGAACCGGTATCCTTTGCCCCGCATTGATGATTTAGTTGACCAGCTACGGGGCGCGCAGGTGTTCTCTAAGATTGATTTGCGCTCTGGGTATCACCAGCTGAAGATTCGGGAGCCAGATATCCCGAAGACCGCCTTCAGGACCCGGTATGGTCACTATGAGTTCCTCGTGATGTCTTTTGGGCTGACTAACGCCCCAGCAGCCTTTATGCATTTGATGCACAGTGTGTTCAGGCCTTATCTGGACTCGTTCGTGATTGTTTTCATTGATGATATTCTAGTATATTCCCGGAGCCGGGAAGAGCACGGGCAGCATTTGAGGATAGTGCTTCAGATTCTGAGGGAGAAGCAGCTTTATGCCAAGTTCTCTAAATGTGAGTTCTCGTTGAGTTCAGTGGCATTTTTGGGCCACGTGGTGTCGAGTGATGGTATTCGAGTAGATCGAGGAAGGTGGAGGCCGTGCAGAGTTGGCCCAGACCCTCCTCCGCTACTGAGATTCGCAGTTTCCTTGGTTTGGCAGGCTATTACCGTCGTTTCGTGGAGGGATTCTCTTCGATTGCAGCACCTATGACCAGATTGACCCAAAAGGGTGCCCCTTTCCAGTGGACAGACGAGTGTGAGGCGAGCTTTCAGAAGCTCAAGACAGCTTTGACTTCGGCCCCTATATTGATGTTGCCTACAGGTTCGGGGTCCTATACTGTATATTGTGATGCCTCACGAGTTGGACTCGGTGCGGTATTGATGCGGGACGGTAGGGTGATTGCCTACGCGTCGAGACAGCTGAAGGTGCATGAGAAGAATTACCTTGTTCATGATTTGGAGCTAGCTGCCATTGTTCACGCCTTGAAGATTTGGCGTCATTATTTATATGGGGTTCCTTGTGAGATCTACACTGATCACCGGAGCTTGCAGCACTTGCTTAAGCAGAAGGACCTGAATATGCGTCAGAGGAGATGGTTGGAACTACTGAAGGACTATGATATTACTATTCTCTATCATCCGGGCAAGGCTAATGTGGTTGCTGATGCCTTGAGTCGTCGGGCAGAGAGTTTGGGGAGTTTAGCATATCTACCGGCTTCGGAGAGGCCTATGGCGATGGATGTTCAGGCTTTGGCCAGGCAGTTTGTTAGACTGGATCTTTCGGAGCCCAGCCGGGTTCTAGCCTGTGTGGTTTCTCGGTCTTCTCTATTTGACCGCATCAGGGAGCGTCAGTTCGACGACCCTCATTTGCTTGTCCTCCAGGATAGAGTTCGGCGTGGTGATGCTCGAGATGTTACCATTAGGGATGATGGAGACATGAGGATGCAGGGGCGTATCTGTGTGCCCAATGTAGATAATCTTCGAGAGCTGATTCTAGCAGAGGCCCATAGCTCGCGGTATTCCATCCATCCGGGAGCCGCGAAGATGTATCAAGACTTGAAACAACATTACCGGTGGAGGCGGATGAAGAGGGATATAGTTGATTATGTTTCTAGATGCCTCAACTGCCAGCAGGTGAAGTATGAGCATCAGCGTCCGGGTGGATTGATGTAGCAGATTGAGATTCCCGAGTGGAAATGGGAGCGCATCACCATGGACTTTGTATCTGGGCTTCCACGGACTATTAGGAAGTTTGATTCCATTTGGGTTATCGTGGATCGACTAACCAAGTCCGCCCACTTTATACCGGTGAGCACTACTTATTCATCGGAACGACTAGCGGAGATCTATATCAGGGAGATAGTTTGGCTGCATGGTATTCCAGTTTCCATCATTTCAGATAGAGGCACTCAGTTCACTTCACGGTTCTGGAGAGCCGTACAGCAGGAGTTAGGTACTCGGGTGGAGCTGAGCACAGCGTTTCATCCCCAGACTGATGGTCAGTCCGAGCGCACTATTCAGATTTTGGAGGATATGCTTCGTGCGTGCGTGATTGAGTTTGGAGGTTCATGGGATCACTTCTTGCCGCTGGCGGAGTTTGCTTATAACAACAGCTACAAGCCTAGTATTCAGATGGCACCGTATGAGGCTCTATATGGTAGGAGGTGCAGGTCTCCCGTGGGTTGGTTTGAGCCGGGCGAGGCCAGGTTGCTAGGTACCGATATGGTTCGGGATGCTATGGACAAGGTCAAGGTGATTCAGGACAAACTTCGTGCAGCCCAGTCTAGACAGAAGAGTTATGCGGACAAGAAAGTTCGCGATGTGGCTTTTATGGTTGGCGAGCGGGTTCTGCTTTGAGTCTCGCCCATGAAGGGCGTTATGAGGTTTGGGAAGAAAGGAAAGCTGAGTCCTAGATTTATTGGCCCTTTTGAGTTTTTGAGGCGTATTGGGGAGGTTGCCTATGAGTTAGCCTTACCTCCTAGTTTAGCCGGAGTTCACCCCGTATTTCATGTCTCTATGCTTCGGAGATACCATGGCGACCGTCGTATGTGTTAGATTTCACTTCTGTTCAGCTTGACAAGGATCTGTCTTATGTTGAGGAGCCAGTAGCCATTCTAGACAGGCAGGTCAGAAAGCTAAGGTCAAAGAACATCGCTTCGGTAAAGGTTCGGTGGCGGGGCCAGCCGGTCGAGGAGGCGACTTGGGAGACCGAGCAGGATATGCGCAGCCAGTACCCTCATCTTTTCACTACTCCGGGTATGTTTTCTATGCTCGTTCGAGGACGAACGAATCTTTAAGTGTGGGAAGATGTAACGACCCGACCGGTCGTTTTAGAAAATTACGCCCCAATCCCCAATTTAACTGTTCCCCTAAGTTCATTTCTGCTATTGTGGTTTGCCGAGAGAGTCGGTTATGAAATTTGGAGCATTTTGGGACACTTAGTCCCTAAATGAGAACTTTAAAGTTAGAAAATGGTCCGTAGCCGGAATAGTGTTAAGATGAACTCAGAACAGAAATTCGATAGTTCCATTAGCTCCGTTAGGTGATTTCGGGGTTGGGAGCGCGTTCGGAATGTATTTTGGAGGTCCGTAGCTCAATTAGGCTTGAAATGCCGAAGGTTGAAATTTTGTCGAATCCGAACGATAGGTGAGATTTTGATCCGGGGGTCGGAATGGAATCTCGACAATTTTTGTAGCTTCGTTATGTGATTTTGGATATGTCCGCAAATTTTCAGGTCATTCGGACGTCGTTTGGTCGGGTTTTAGATCGAATGTGCAATTCGGAAAGTTTTAAGAAATTTAGGCTTGAATTCGATGTGAATTATGGGTTTTGATATTGTTAGACGTGTTTTTATGATTGGAACAAGTTCGAATAAGGTATTAGGATGTGTTGGTGTGTTTGGATGAGGTCCCGGGGGGCCTCGGGGTGATTTCGGATGGTTAAACGGGAGAAAACATGAAAAACATTGCAGGTTTGGGTTCTGTTCTGTTGTTTTCGCTCCTGCGGAAATGGGAGCGCAGGAGCGAGTCCGCAGGAGCGGACAAGTGAACGCAGGAGCGGAGGTGATCGCTGAAGCGGATCCTGGTCCACAGAGGCGACATCGCTGATGCGGAAAGGGGATCGCAGAAGCGGTCCAGGGTCGCGAAGGGGAGTTCCGCAGAAGCGGAATATTGACCGCTTAAGCGAGTCCGTAGGAGCGGGCTCCGAGGCGCGGAAGCGGAATGTTCCGCAAGAGCGGAAGAGATTTCGCAGAAGCGGCCTCGCGGAAGCGACCCTAGGCTCGCAGAAGCGGAATGGGCCAGCCAGGCCTGGGGTTCGCAGAAGCGACCACGTGGTCGCAGAAGCGGTTCCGCAGAGGCGGAAATGTTCCGCAGAAGCGAAAATCGCAGAAGATTAATTGTATCAGAAGTTAAAAAATTTCAGAAACATTTCACCCATTCGGGGTCTCGGCTTAAGAGGCGACTTGGGCAATTTTTGAGGGAGATTCAAGGGAAATCATCAGGTAATCATCTATGGACTCATCTTATGATTAGTAATGATAATATTATGCAAGTTTTTCATGAAAATGGAGAAATTTGGGGTAATTAATGGGGGTTTTCACCCCAGACCAAAACCTTAGGAAATCAAAGGTTTGAATGGGCAAATGGAGTCCGAATTTAGTAAATTTTATATGCACGGACTCGTATTAAGATAAGGAACCCGAATATATAACTTTCGTGATTTTTCGATAAGCATACCAAAGTCGGGTTTTGGCAACTTGTGGGTTTTGGTGTATTTTGAGTTATTTTGATTGGGTAATGCCCAATTGGCATATTTTGATGTGATTCTATTATTTTTTATCAGATACTACACTTGTGGAGGCCGACATTCGCGGCAAGAGAGTTGTCTCATAGCGGTTTTGTACCGGAGTCGAGGTAAGTGGCTTGTCTAACCTCGTGTGGGGGAACTTTCACCCCTAGGATATTATGTGATAGTTTAATTGCCTTGTACACGAGGTGAAGGGCGTGTACATGCGCTGGTTGTTGAACATATACTTTACTTAAAATTTTCGACGAGTGATATTCCTGTTTTTAGCTGTTAATTCGATATTCTTACCTGGTAGCAGTTAGAAAAGCATGATTAGGTAGTATTTAACTGTCTAGTTGCCTAATTGTCTTACTTGAACTTCTTGATAATTATTGGCACTATTTATCGGTGAAGTTATAGTTAAGCATAATATATTCTCTCGGTGTATTCCTTTACTTGTTGTGTTTGTGGACTGCGGGTTCAATCCCCGGAGATCCCAAGGCTGTGGGTTCGATTCCCGGAGACCCGGAGTGATATTATTGTGGACTGCGGGTTCGATTCCCGGAGATCCTGAGATTTATTGAGATGTGGACTGCGGGTTCGATTCCGGAGATCCTGAGATTTATTGAGATGTGGACTGCGGGTTCGATTCCCGGAGATCCTGAGATTTATTGAGGTGTGGACTGCGGGTTCGATTCCCGGAGATCCTGAGATTTACTGAGACATGGGCTGCGGGTTCGATTCCCGGAGACCCATGGGTACTGTCAATGGGACGGTGGGTTCAATTCCCACCGGTCCTGGACTTGTTTTATTGAGTTTATTACTTGTTGTTAGCTTAATTGTAGACGGTTGCAGTAATCAATTTATTGTTGTTATTTCGAAAATTTCTATCTTTCAAACTGCTTATTAATGTTATCATCATTATATTATTGTTTCTCTCAGTAGGGCCCTGACCTTCCTCGTCACTACTCCATCGAGGTTAGGCTTGGCACTTACTGAGTACCGTCGTGGTGTACTCATGCTACTCTTCCGCACACTTTTGTTGTTCAGATCCAGGTACATCAGGACAGGCTCATACTAGGTGATTCAGCAGCACTTTGAGGGAGACCCCGAGGTATGATCTGCTACGTCTGCGGATCCGGAGGCTTTTCCTTCTATTCTGATAGTATTAGTTGACATTTCCTTTTTCGTTGTTAGATACTCTTTACACATAGAGCCATAGTTGTATATTCTCTTTAGTCTCTGTGTTACCCGTGGGATTCCGGATCTTGGTAGCGTTTTATTCAGTGTGTTAACGAATGTATGTGCCAAGCGGCACAGATTACATATCTTTTTATGCTATTTTTCCGCTGTCTCTTATTTAAGTGTTCATAGCTTGTATATTCCGCAAAGTGTTAGGCTTACCTAGTCATGGGGACTGGGTGTCATCACGACATGTTCACGATTGGTGAACTAGGGTCGTGACATAAATAATGCCTCCATATCTTAAGAGCATGAACAATCACCTCCGACTCTAGATCATGCACAGGGTAATTTTTCTCATGAACCTTTAGCTGACATGAAGCATATGCAATAACTCGCCCCTCCTGCATCAATACATATCCCAAGCCGACGTGAGAAGCGTCATAATACACTGTATACATCCCAGAACTGGATGGCAATACAAGAACTGGTGTCGTAGTCAAAGCCGTCTTGAGCTTCTGGAAGCTCTCCTCACAATCATCGGACCAACAAAACGGGGCACCCTTTTGAGTTAATCTGGTCAGAGGTGATGCAACAGATGAAAAGCCCTACACAAATCGCCGGTAATAGCCTGCTAACCCTAAGAAACTCCTGATCTCGGTCACTGAAGTAGGACGTGGCCAACTCTGAACTGTCTCAATCTTCTTGGGATCCACCTTAATGCCCTCTCCTGACACTACATGCCCCAAGAATGCTACTAACTCTAGCCAAAACTCACACTTGGAGAACTTAGCATAAAGCTGCTGTTCTCGCAAGGTCTGAAGCACTACTCTTAAATGCTGATCGTGCTCCCCCAGGCTACGTGAGGATATCAAGATGTCATCAATGAAAACGATGACAAAAGAATCAATATAAGGCCTGAACACCCTGTTCATAAAATCCATAAATGCCGCTGGAGCATTAGTCAAGCCAAAGGACATCACCAGAAACTCATAGTTGCCATACCTAGTCTTGAATGCAGCTTTCGAAACATCCGAATCCCGAATCTTCAGTTGATGATACCCTGACCTCAAGTCGATCTTAGAGAACACCCTAGCACCCTGTAACTGATCGAACAAATCATCAATACGGGGCAATGGATACTTGTTCTTGATGGTGACTTTGTTCAACTGGCGGTAATCAATACACATTCACATAGTCCCATCCTTCTTCTTCACGAATAGCACTGGTGCACCCCAAGGCGATAGACTAGGCCTAACAAAACCCTTTGCTAACAACTCCTCCAACTGCTCCTTCAGCTCCTTAGGAGCATACGGTACGGTGGGTTAGATATATGCTGAGTGTGTGGAGCTAAATCGATACAGAAATCAATATCATAATCTGGATGCATGTCAGGAAGATCAGAAGGAAAAACATCGATGAACTCTCGGACTACTGCCACTGAATCAATCGTCAGAGACTCTGCAGTGTGTCTCGCACATAAGCTAAATAAGCCAAATACCCCTTCTCCACCATGCGCCGAGCCTTCAGGAAAGAAATGACCCTGCTAGGTGTATCAACTGTGGAACCCTTCCACTCCAATCTCGGCAACCATGGCATCGCTAGAGAAACAATCTTGCATGGAAATCTAGAACGATGTGATATGGAGATAGCCAATACATGCCCAGGATAACCTCAAAATCGATCATATCGAGCAATAGAAGATCTTCTCTAGTCTCAAAACCATAGAAAGTAACCACAAAAGACAGGTAGATCTGGTTTACAACCATAGAATCACCCACAAGAGTGGACACATGAACAATAACACCCAAAGGCTCAGGAGAAATAGCCAAGAAACGAGCAAACAAAGATGATACATAAGAATAAGTAGACCCTGGATCAAATAATACCGAAGCATATCTACCGCTGACGAAGATAATACATGTGATGACGGTATCTGAGGCCAATACATCTGACCTGGACAGAAGAGCATAAAATCTAGTTGGAGCACCGACTGTCTGGCCTCCACTTGAATGAGGAGTAGCTGGCTGACCTCTCCCTATCTGGCCTCCACCTCTGGATCGGCCTCTACCACTCTGCCCTCCACCTCTAGGTGGCTGGGCCGCCGGTGCTAGAGTCATGAGCTGCTGCCCCTGCTGTACTGCCTTGCCCCTAAGCCTGGGGAAGTATATCCTCATGTGGCCTGTGTCATCGCACTTAAAACAATATGGTGCGACAACCTACTACCCTGATGACTCGTAGACCCCGTCAGAGGATCCTAGATAGCCGATAGGCGATATGAAGTCTCCGGCATAGCACTAAAGTAGGAACTAGAAGAACTCTGAGGACCTAAATACCCACTGGAAAAACCCTGGATAGCTGGCGGGCGGTAGGAACTCTCTAGCATGGCACCAAAATAGGGGTGTGATGGAGCACCCCAGGCGAGAGGTGGTGGTGCTGAAGATGAGGGCCTGCTGGGCTCACCCCTCCCATACTGACCTCTCCCCGTAGCTGGGGCCCTTCTAAACTCTCCAAAAAATCTGGCTCTCTTGTCCTGATGTATCTTCTCCCTACCCCTCTGACGATATACCTCAACCCGATGAGCAATGTCGACCACAAGCTGATACTCTCTACCCATCTCCACCTCACGGGCCATACCCGATCAAATACTGGGCTGCAATCCGGCGACAAACCTCTGCACTCTCTATGCATCCGTAGCGAGTATCATAAGTGCATGGCGAAATAACTCAGAAAAGCTCGCCTCATAGTCGGTCACAGACATCTGACCCTGCTCAAGATGCTCAAACTGATACCGCAACTCTTCCCTCTCAGAGGGCAGAATATACATGTCCAGGAAAAACTGTACGAATTGTCCCCAAGTAATGGGAGGAGAACAGGCGGGCCTACCAATAACACAGGACTACCAGAAACTACAAGCCCTGCCCTCAAGCTAAAAAGTAGTGAAGTCGACTCCATGCGACTCCAATATCCTCATAGTGTGCAGTCTGTACCTGCACCTATCAATGAAATCCTGGGCATCCTCACGACGCTCACCTCTGAAGACTGGAGGGTAAAGTCTGGTCCATCTGTCTAGTAACTTCTGCGGATCGAACTCCAATGCTGGCCTAGGCTGGAGTGCCACTACAGCAATTGGCTCAACCCCTCTGCGGGTAGTGCACCCAGAGTCTGATATACCGCAGTTGCATGACCTAAATCTTGAGCAGTAGGGGTCAATGCTCCCCTCCTGCCTGCGAAGCAGCTGGGTTTGCTGGAAATAAACCAGCCTGATTCATGGTGTTCATAAACCGGAGTATACGGCCCATGACCTCCTGAAATCCCGACGCAGTCATGAAATTCGCTGGAGTAGAAACAATTGCGGGTGCCTCGCCCTGCTCCTCAATAATGGGATCTCGCGCAGGGTCTACTGGTGATGCAATGAAATAGCTCTGGGACGCCCTCGTCCCCTACCACGGGCCGGTGCCCTCACCCGGCCTCTACCTCGACCTTTGGCAACGGGGGGAGCAGCTCCTCCCGAGTATGGAACCTCGGCGGTACGAGTCCTCACCATCTGTGAGAGAAAAAAAGAGGAAATTTAGTACACTGACCACTGCACGATGGAAAACTGAATAAAGAGTAGTCTTTACTAACACCCTATAGCCTCTCGAAGATAAATAAAAATGTCTTTGTACCGATCTACAAGAATCTATATGGTTTGCTCGTAACTTGTGAGACCTACGTGAACCTAGTGCTATGATATCATGTTGTTACGATCCATTTCCCATAATAAGTCATGATGGCGCCTAAAACCATTTGTTATGCTAGCCAACGCGGAAGTGTAATTAAGTTCTCATTTTACCTTTGCCAAAAACCATTATAATAGATTATCCCAACTTAAAGTTATAAACCAGTACATATCAATAAAATGTAAAGACAATTATACAACCCAAAATAACGTCTATTACTGTGTGCCAGAACCTGGTGTCACAAGCTACGGGCAACTAGTAGAATATACACAAAAGAATAATACCCTATCCTACTGTCTGAATCAGGCTAGACAAAAACAAATCCCCGATGCACTCACTGATATGCACCAGTATGATGTCCGGATCTACCTGCCTCAAATACTGTACATTTAAGTACAGAAGTATAGCATAAGTACATAAACAATATGTACCTAGTAAGTATCCCGTCTAATCTCAAAGAAGTAGAGACGAGAGGCCGACTCGATACTTACTAGGTCAATAAATAAATAACTAAATAACTAAATAAATATATATATATATATATATATATAAAAGTATGATGTGTTCAAATTATGAAATTTACAAGCATTGACAATTTTATGACAAATGGTATAAGTAAAGAAATCTACAACATCAAGTTTATAGTTTATCATATGAGAAAATGGCAAAATAAAGCATGTATAAGCTTTTCCACAATTAACATGTGCACAAAATATCGAGGCGACGTCCCGAACCAACAGAAATAAATTGTGCACTTGCCAAGAGTCGACGACGCGCTTATAGATGCATCTATTCATATCGAGGCGATCGGCCCGATCCACAAATAAGGATGAAATATTAAGTTCACACACATGGCATATAAATGGCCAAAAATACCAAATCAAACTAAATTAACTATACAAGTATGCTCATATCCCCTTTTAAGTCTCTAGTACACACTAGGTGTTCATAACAATAAATTAACATAAGAGATATATTTAATAGGCATGTTGTAGGTCCTAAGCTACCCGGACATTTAACATAGTAGTAGCTACGCACGGGCTCTCGTCACCTAAATTGTGCGTAGTCCCCACATTTAGCAACAAACACTCAAACATTAATCCTAAGGGGACCATTTCCTCTTACGAGGTTAGAAAAGAGACTCACCTCGCTCTGAAGCACACTTTCGATATCAAGAATAAGCCCAAACCCTCAATTCATAGCCAAACGAGCACCAACTAGTTAAAATAAGTAAGAACTAGTCAATAAGAGCTTACAAGGTTAAATTCTAATTCCTTAAGCAATTTCCTATCCATTAATACAAGTTTCCTAAATTTTAACCCCGGGCCCACGTGCCCGGATTCCAATATTTTTCGAAGGAAGTTGTCCTTTATTACCTAAGGATCACCAATATATGATTTCTAGTTCATTTCATGGCAAATTATAGGATTAAATTTTAGTTTTGATTAAACCCTAGATCTAACTCTAATCTCTTGATTTTACCTAATTTTTAGTGTTAAATCTACCTAATGTCTATGTATTTGAACTAAAAGTGAGTGGAGATTACTTAACTTGCAATGATATGTGAAAACTCTCTCTTTGGAACCCCCAAAATTGCCCAAGTGTGTAGTGAAATGTGAGAGGAATGGGTTTGGGTTCGTATTAATGAACCCTTCTGTCCCCAGTGATTTCCGCTTCTGCGAAAGGATCCCGCTTCTGCGGATACAAGCTGTTTTTGCGGAAATGGGCAAGGGGGGCCTGGGCCGCTTCTGCGGTCTAAACCTCGCTTTTGCGAGTCCGCTTCAGCGGAAGGCCCACCGTTCCTGCGGTTCTGGGCCTGGGACAGGTGGACCGCTTCTGCGGTCGGGGATCCGCTTCTGCGGTTGGGGGTCCGCTTTTGCGGTTTTCCCTGGGCCTATCCCCTTCCGCTTCCACAATCATTGGACCGCATATGCGGCCCAAGAACCGCAGATGTGGTTATGACAGAAGCAGCAATTTCCAGCCCTTTTTTAAGTTTCCAACTTCACTCGAACCTCGACCATTTGATGCTCGGGGATCCCGAGCCTAGTCCAAACATACCGACAAGTCTAAAATCATGAGGCGGACCTACTCGAAATATCGAAACTCTCAAAACAACACTAAATCGAGGAATCAACCCCCAAAATTAAATGAATCAAATCATTGAACTTCAAGTTCTTAATTCTACTCCAACGGGTCAAAACGCCCTTAAACTACTCGGATTGACACCAAATTTTACAGGTAAGTCTTAACTGATATTTTGGAGTTGTACCAAGTTTCAGAATCGAAATCCAAACCCGGTACCTATGAAAACAATGATTTCTTAGTTTATTTAAATCTTTGAAACTTTAACTTACAATTTCACATAAAAATTCATTACTCGGGTTAGGGACCTCGGAATTTAATTTCGGTTATATGCTCAGGTCACATATTTTTCTGCGGACCTTCAGAAATTGTCAAATCATGATTCCGAGTACGTTTCCCCAAAATGCTGACCGAAGTCAAACTTGGTCTGTTTAAAGAAACTTAAAGAAGCAACTAGACTTATTATTGCTCAAAACTCTTCTAACTACAAAACCACCCGTCCCCTCAAGTCATAAATTATCTAAAGCAAGTGCGAGAAATTTTATTTAAAAGAACGGGATTCAAAAATACAAAACGACCAGTCGGGTCGTTACACACCCTAAATGTAACCAAACATCCTACGTTAAGCTTTGCTTCATTATAGCAAAAAACTTGCGTAATACCCCCGAATCATGGTGTGATCTGTCATGAAATTTATTAAACGTTTCACATCAGTTAAGTCAATAATTATAGTCTGGATTGTTGTAAATTATACTCTAAATTGTTATGTCCTAACTATATTTGATCTTCGGCATTCATTAGCTTTTGAATTTAGTTAGATCCAAAATTCGTCTTCGTAAAGAACTCATTCCTATACTTAATTAGATAATGTTAAAATCTCATGTTATGTAGTTCGTGATTTTGACATTGAGCATTGATCAAGTACTAAGAATTATCGAGAACGGTTATGATAAAATGATAAGTACTCCTTTATAGAGGTCTCGTATTCGAACTTTTAGATATGGAGTCATCTTTGTTAGGGAGTGCTTTCTCCCTTATGTGGGACCCCTGACGTGAACCTGGATTAGTTGGACCCCATTTTTATTCAATATTTATTTCAAATTATTATTGTAGCTAATATTTTATAGTTGCAGTAACTTCAAACACGTGACAAAAGTTTAAATTTAGCTACAATATTTTATTATGTTACAATAACTTTGTAGCTATTTAAGTTTGTTGTTGCCGTAAATTTTTATAATTGAAGCAAAAATACCTATTCAGCTATAAGGGTGTAATGTGGGCCGGTTCAGGACCGGGAACGAACCGGAACCGCGGGCCTGGCGGTCCTAACGGTCCTGGTGGGCCGGTCCTGCCGAGCCGGTCTTTCTGTGGGCCTAAAGCCCGTCATGGGCCGGTCCAACCGTGTAGGACCGCGAGACCGGGACAGCGAAGATCGGGACCGGCTAGCGGTCCTGGGCCGGTCTTAGCGGGCCTGGCGGGCCTCAAACGGTCCCAACGGTATTATTTTTTAAAAAAAAAATATTTTTTTAAAAAAAAATAGCCCAACGGCCAGATTTATAAACTAGCCGTTGGAGGTCAAAAATAGCTGTTTTTGGCTTTAAAATTTAGCCAAATGATCCCCAAACTTTAATATAACCCCAAACTTTATATAATTACATTTTTTCCCAATTCTCAACTATAAATACCCCCCCCCCCAATTCTTTCATTTTAACTCACCAATTCATCAATCTATCTTAATCTCTCTCAATCTCTCTCAATTGCTTATATTATTATTCCAATTTTGTGAAGTTGGTGAATTGAAGTATTCAAGTCTTCAACAATTTGCAATTTTCAATTTTGAAGAAGTTGTTCGTCAATTCGGTAAAGTCGTTCCAACTCTTAATTTTTAAGAATATATTTTGTGTGATTTTGTTTGCATAATTATAATTAAAATGGCATTTTCATTGAAAAAAATGTTTAGTGCTAAGGGAAAAGCTAAAATTGGTGAAAGTAGTCGTCAACCAACTAACCTTCCCCCCCCCCCCAGTTCCCCGACCTACCCGTCCTAGTGGTCCAATTATTCTTGATAGTGATAATCCCTATTTTCAATTTAGCGATACTGAATTTTGTCATAATATTTCACGAGAAGATCAACTAGATAATGAAATTATGACTACTCTTTATCCTAATTTACAAGTTCATAGGCAATTGGATTTTGATGAAACCCAAGAGGATTTTGATGAAACTCAACAGGATGTAGATGAAACCCAACCAGATTTAGATGACACACCTACTAGTCCGGCTAATAACCCAACTGAACCACAACACCCACCTGTACAAATACCGACTTTTAATAGACAACCTTCTAAACGCCAAGAAACCTCATTAGTTTGGCAATTTTTTACTCAACTAAGAGATCAAAATAAGGCTAAATGTAAAAATTGTAAAAAATTGTTGGTTCATAAATATACTGGAGAGCGTAGTGGCACGGGTACTTTGACTAGGCACATAGCGTAGTGGCACGGGTACTTTGACTAGGCACATACAAACACACCCTACTGAAAAAGCTAAATATAACAGATTAAAAGCACAGCTAGAGGGGACAAGTGTAGAAAAAGCGGGTAACCCTAGTACAGGTTCTAATCTAGTTCAACCTGGAATAAACACTGTCATCGGAGGTATATTATATTACGATCCAAACAAAGATAGGGAAGAATTAGCAAAGATGGTTACCATTATGTGTTTACCGTATACTTTTCCTTCTAATCCTAATTTTGTGCATTATATTAGAAACGTTTTTAATCCTACTTATAAAGGTTGGCCTCGTGCAACAGTTAAGGCCGATATATATAAAATTAAACATGAATACGAATAATATTTGCGGTATTTATTTAGTCATATAACTAATAGAATTTCTATTACCGCCGATATTGGTAGAAGTAATAATGATTGTGACTACCTAACTGTTACTAGTCACTGGATTGACGAGGAGTGGATAATGCAAAAACGCATTATCGCGTATAGAATAATTAACTCCCGTCACACAGGTAAGTTTATCGATAACACTGTTGGTGATATTTGTAGATATTTTTGCATTAATGATAAAATAATGTCAATTTCTATGGATAATGCTTCTAGTAACACTAGTGCAGTAGGCACTCTTACAAACACATTAAATCTTGCATTTAGTAATATATTTCATGTTAGATGTATTTGTCATATTTATCATTTAATTGTCGGTGATGGTATGCGAATTTTAAATGTAGAAATTGAAAAGGTTAGAATGGCTCTTAATTGGCTTTTTTATTCTAACCGCAGAAGTAGACTTAGGGAGTATTATAAAAAATGTGATGAATATGGCCTTAGAGAAAGAAAGGTTCCTAAACCTTGCCCCACTAGGTGGAATTATATGTACGAAAGTTTAGTAGTTGCTTACGAATATAGGAATCCTATTAATGCAACGTTCAATGCTCGGGTTGAGGGTGTGGATGATGATGAAATGCTTACAACCCAAGATTGGACTAATGTTAAAACTCTTATAGATTTTTTAGAACATTTTCACGCTGCTACAAATGTATTTTCCGGACAATATTATCCAACTATTTCTAATTGTTTAGTTTATATTGCAGCATTATGTGCATTATTTGTGGATTATAACGAGGGTGGGCCTATTTATGAACTTGCTATAAATGCAATGAAAGAAAAATTTAAAAAATATTTTTTTCCTATCCCTCCTATTTATGGTGTAGCAGCATTTTTAAACCCTACAATGAAATTAGGAGGTCCTCATTTTTGGTATACAAATATTTATAACGCTTTAGATCTTACAGTAGAAGAACGTGCTACTCTTGCAGATGCAAAAGCATCCATTAAAATTAATACTCAAACAATTTATAATGCATACCAACAAGCCTTACAAAATTCTAGGCCAAATGTTTCAACCCTGCTTCGTCTACTTCACAGTCGTCCAAAAGAGCCGCGGGCTTGAAGGCACTTAAATCTTGGACGGAGTTTAGGGGTTCTCAAGGAGATAATTTTGATGAATCTTCCCAACTAAATGAGCTTCAAGTTTATTTGTCGCAGGGACTAGAGAAGGATAATCCAGACGGGAGTTTTGAGCTTTTGGAATGGTGGAAGTTACGGGAAATATATTTTCATGTTCTTGCAAGGATGGCTCGCGATATATTATCTATTCAAGCTTCAACAGTTGCATCAGAGAGCGCCTTCAGTCAAGCAAGACTTCAAATAGGAGATCATAGAGCATCTATGAGGGAGAGCTTGGAGAAGTCGGTGCTATTTAGAGATTGGATCCGCTCGGAAAGAAGAAACTTTGGACTTGCAGAATCACAACCGGATGTGGATGAAGCTTACGAAGAAATGATTGCAGAACTTGCAGAGGATGCTGCTTCGCCGGGAAGTGGTGATGAACAAGCTTCTTTTCCACCACCGCCAACGGAACCTCCTCCAAATCTTGAAGGATTTATGAGATTTGTTAGAGATATGTAGATTGTGTTGTAAATTGTACTTTGGCACATCTTATTTAGTTTTTTTTCCTTTTAATGGTGGTATTAGTACCTTGTTGTGCTCATTCCATTGGGGGGGGGGGAAGACTAATAAAGATATGTCATTTTTAGTAATAAAAATTATTACACAATTGTTTGATTTATCTCTTAATACATAATATATATCTATTTAATACATATACATATAATATATATACTTAACACATATATATAACTTAATATATATATATATAACATATATATAAACTTAATATATATATATACTTAACATATATATACTTAACACATATATACTTAACACATATATATATAATTTAACTTATATATATACTTCTTAACTTATATAAACTTAATATATATATACTTAAGTTAAGTACTTAATACATATATATATATATATATATATATATATATATATATATATATATATATATATATATATATATATATATATACTTAACATATATATAAACTTAATACATATATATACTTAACATATATATAAACTTAATATATATATATACTTAACATATATATACTTAACACATATATATATATAACTTAACTTATATATATACTTAACACATATATATATAACTTATATATATACTTAATACAAATATATATATAACTTAACTTATATAAACTTAATATATATATATATATATTTATACATATATATATATATATATATATATATATATATATATATATATATATATATATATACTTAACATATATATATATATATACTTAATATATACTTATTAAATAATTTTTTTTTAATTAAAAGCCCACGAAGCCCGCCAGGCCCGGGACCACGTGGGCTTAGGCCCGTCACGGGCCGGTCTTAACCACCAGGACCGCTAGGCCCGGGACCGCCAGAAAAAAGCCCACGAAGCCCAGGACCGCCCGGGACCGGCCCGCCAGGCCCGTTTAGGCCCGAAACCGGCCCACCAGACAGCCTTATTCAGCTATAACACTTTGTCTTTAGTAATATTTTGTGGCTAAAAGATTAATATTGCTGTAGTAATTTTAGACCTGTGGCAAAAACTTACAATTATTTATAAAATATCGTTGTAACAATAAATTTATAGCTATTAGTCCAGTTATTGCCACATACTTTTATTACTTTAGGCAAAAATATCTATTTAGCTATAACACTTGTTAGAAGTAAGTTTTTGTGGCTATATAACTGCTAATGCTACAGTAACTTTAAATGTGTGACCAATTCGCTACAAATCTTATTGCAACAATAAATTTGTAACTATTTATGTAATTATTGCCACGACAGTTAGCAAATATAACAAAAATGATAAATTAGCTTTGCCAATCTTATTTTGTAGCTAAATATTTGTATGAACTTGTAAAATTTCGTGGCTGTTGTTATTTATTAGTCACGATATTCATACACATAGCTAAGAATATTATAGCTATATATATATATATATATATATATATATATATATATATATATATATATATATATATATATATATATATATATATAGTGTAAAATTGTTTAAATAGTAGGGCTTTGAAAATATTATTATATTAAAAATAATATAAAATACACAATCAAACACTAAAAATATACGAATTGCACAATCAAATATATGTATATAGATAAATTATTTTGAATTATATGGATGTATACTACAAAAACGGCTGAAAAATACATAAAAATAAATAAAAGAAAAGCTTTATAGGAAATAGGGTTTGAACCTTGTGATGACCCGACCTGTCGCCATGTGAGTTACCGCCCCGTTTCCTTCATCTTATATTTCTCTATGCTTCATTATCGGTATTTGAGGTGATCGAGTCGAATTGGATTGGTTTTAGATGGAAATGAGACACTTAGTCTCTTTAAGAGAAGCTTGTTTTGGGAAAGTCAACCGAAAGTTAACTATTGAGTTAGAGGGCTCGGATGTGATTTCCGGTAATTCGGTTAGCTTCGGGGGATGACTTGTGACTTAGGAGTGCGACCGAAAGTGATTTTGGAGGTGCAGTGTAGAATTAGGCTTGAATTGGCGAAGTTAGTATTTTGGCGAATTCCGGTTGGGTGAGATTTTGATCCGGAGGTCGGAATAGAATCCTAACAGTTGCAGTAGCTTTGTTAGGTGATTTTGGATGTGTGTGCAAAATTCAAGTCGTTCGGAGGTGTTTTGTTTGGATTTTATATCGAATGCGTACTTCAGAAGTTTTGAAGAAACTTAGGCTTGAATCCGGTGTGAATTGATGATTTTATTGTTGTTTGATGTGTTTTGATAATCGTAACAAGTTTGTATGATGTTTTGGGATATGTTGGTACTTTTTGTTGAGGTCCCGGAGGCCTCGGGGTGATTTCGGATGGCTAAACGGAAAGTTTTGAACTTAGAATTGCTGCAGAAAATGCACAGCAGTTGCAAACCAAAATTGGTCTTCACGTTCGTAGGGTTTGGTCCGCGTTCGCGGAGGGGACCCCGCGATCGCGTAGAAGGGAATTTGGGTCCTGAGTCTTTTGTTCTATGCGTTCGCGTCAAGGCCAACGCGTTCGTGGAAGGTCCAGAGGGTGTGCATCGCGATCGCGTGAATGATGTCACGTTCGCGTAGTACGATCAGCTAAAACATCGCATTCGCAGGTTGGTCACCACGTTCGTGAAGAAGAAAAAATGGGAGTTCATAAATTGTGCTTCGCGATCGTGAGCCTTGGGTCGCGAACGGGTAGGGTAAAACTGGGCGTACAGAAGGGTTTTATATTATTTCATCTACGAAGCTTGTTCCACTTTCCTCTATTGTTGGGCACCTTGAGAGCTTTGTGGTAGAAATTAAAGAGAGTTTCGATGGAAATTGATTGGAGGTGAGTCATATGGCCTAGAAACATTATTTTATTTAAGAATCAACCTGTATATTCATGGAAATTTTGGTAAAATCAGAAGAATTAGGGCTTGACTTTTGAAATGAAAAATTGAGATTTGAGGGGACATTTGAGCTCCGGATTTGGTAAATTTGATATGTATGAACTCATGGTGAGACGATGAACCCGGTGATATAAATTTCGTAATTTTTTGAGAAGTGGGCCTGGGACTCGGGTATTGCCAACTTCGTGGTTTTTGATATTTTTCGAGTCTTTTTGATTGGGTTATGTTTTCTTAGCCTATTTTGATGTATTCCTTGTGGTTTTGATCAGATTTGACGCACGAGGAGGTCCATTCGAGAGGAAAAGGCACACCGAGCTAGAATTTTGGCCGGCTAGAGGTGAGTAATGACTTTAAATGATGTCCTGAAGGTTTGAGACCCCAGATTTGCACAACTTGGTGCTATGTTGAGATGAGACACGCGTTCAATGACGAGCGCGGGGTCATTTACTATTGGGAATTGTGACTTGGTACAGTCTGGATGATATTTTACCGCGTATTTAGCTATGACTTGTTATTTTCCACTATGACTTGGGCTTATTGTCATATTTAGGGCTTATTGCAGACTGTTTGAACTCGTTATGAGTTATCATTACTGTTTTTCTCACTATTTGAAATATTATTTGAACTCAGTCCGTGTGAATTAAATTATTTCATGAACTCAACTATATTTTACTCAAACTTGAAGTTTTAATTGATATTTGAATTATTGTTTGAGCTGAGTACTATTGTTTTACTGATGCCCGAGGGGATTTTGATTATTTTTTAACTTATTGAGGCTGAGGGCTATGTGTGAGGATATGATAAGTGATGTGAGGAGGCTTTCAAGCCTCGAGAGATATGTGAGGAGATTTTCAGGCCTCGAGTGTTATGTGAGGAGGCTTTCAGGCCTCGAGCGATATGTGAGGAGGCTTTCAGACCTTGAGTGTATTGTAAGCAGGCTTTCATGCCTCATATTTATATGTTAAGGCTTTCATGCCTATTGATGGCGCTTGGGTTGTAGGAGCCCATCTAGAGTCTGCATACCCAAAGTGAGCCCGGGTACCCATGTGATTGAGAGTGAGCCCTAAGGGGCTGATGTTGTACTGTGAGATTTATACTGAGCCTGCGGGGCTGATACTGTGCTAAGAGCTTGATAATGCGCCCAAAGGGCAGGTTACTGAGCATTTATACTGGTTGAGAATATTTGTTTTAACTGTTTATAAAAGAGGATTCTTGCTATATTTCACTGGTTTTACTATTTAACTGATTTTTACTGCTTGAGATGACATTATTTGTGCCTTCATGGGATTTTATGTTCTCGGTCGTTATTTATTTTTATTACACACTGGACCGGAGTACTCACATTACTCCCTGCACCATGTGTGCAGATACAGGCATAGCAGAGTTCGTTCCTGAGCGCTGATTTCCTTCTAGACCAGGCGGACCAGGAGTGATGAGGTAGTTGTCGACGTCCACAACCCCATTTCACCCTTATCTTTGTATTTACATTATCTTCGGACTTTGTTCCTAGTTTCAGACTTGTAATACTTTAGTAAGCTCTGTAGTAGCTCATGACTTGCTACACCCCGATATCGGGCTGGATTGAGGATGGTATCCCTGTGTATCACGTTTTATTCCGCATTTATGATTATATTATTCGTGTTTTAGACTTATTCATGCTAAATGCCTGTTAAATTAAGGTGATATTATTTTGTTGGATGGCGTTGTCTCCACGAGAGGTGCCATCACAACCGGATGGGAATTGGGTCGTGACAAACCTTTAAGATCTTCCATGCATTGAGAAGACAAATATTAAATGACGGGAGAGAATATTCTAAATTAATTGAAAGGGTATTATCGATATAAAAATATATCTCAAATCTTAATTAGAGCGTAAAATTACCTATATGATCCCATTTGAGTCAGCCGGATAAAAATCGGTGTTGTCAAAAAGGATTTTTCCAAAGAAAATGTAACACACGCAAAAAAACATAAAAATGCATTACCCCACACTTTAATTGATTTCCGTTCATCCTTCTTGAATGCAACGTCCCACGAAGCAAGATGAGAAAACTGGAGAAACTTGCATTAATTCTATATTTCTAATTTTTTCCTAATAATTAGCTTTGTTATCCAAAGATAAATGCTAATTAAAGCCTAGAAGTAAGTCTGACTGGTGAAGGTGTCACCAGCGGACCACCATCATTTTCAGCTGCTACCTTCTTTTTTTTTATTCACTTTCATTTTTCTCTTTCAGCTTCTTCATCTCTTCTTCCTTGACCTGCTCAAGGACAAAGTATTAATAAAAATTAAAAGAAATTAGCTTCAGTCAGGTTATAAGCAATAACGACAAGTATCGTCGGTGGCGAGGCGAATTCAGGCGAGGGACGGCCCGTCAAAGATTAATCTAGAATTTAAACTATATAAGTTTAAAAATCCAACGTATCGCCTTAGATCCCGTCTAGATTAGTTGCTTATAAATAGTTGATAAACTTAAAAGTGCTAAAATAGATTTTTTAAAATAAGCCTTCACATATTTGGATAGACGTGCTGAAATTGATAATAAGCAATTAATATATTCGGTAACAAAGTATTGATAAGCTGTTTTTTTATTAAAAGACTAAAATACCTTTAAATTTTTTATAATAGATATGAATTAAAAAGTTTCTCCGTAGAGAAAATGCTACACAACGAATATCAATTGAAGAGAAAATTAAAAAAAAAATTTTGAAAAAAACATTATTAAAAATAAACTAATAAAAGTCTTGGTCAAACAAAATGCTTATAAGCTGAAAGTCTAAGTTCGGGGGTGACCAACTTATGGCTTATGACTTATTTTAACTTATAAGCATTTAGTTTATAAGTACTTTGGCTGTTTACCAAACGCATAGAAAAGTCAAAAAATAATTATAAGTCAATTTGATCAGCTTATAAGCTTAGCTAAACACTCCCTTAGTTTAAAACCGATCATTTATACTTGTTTAGTAAATGATTTTACTATTTAGTTGTCGTACTGACTTCAAATAATGTGCAGTGACTTGAAAATTGATGCAAATGCGTGGTGAAATTAGTCGAAGGGTACGCAAACTAACTGTTACGCGACGCTTTACTGAGATTCTTTTGGAAGGGCAATGTAAGGCTAAGCAACTGATGTCAACGCAGTTGCTGTCCGCCAACTGAGGTCCCCTCCGTGCGCTAGACTAGATTGTCAGTACTGCATGAAAAAATCAATGTCAAGAGCAATTGAGAGAAGAGAAATGAGAATTGAAAATGAAAGAAAACTTGATTGCATTAATGAAAGCTATTCCAAAAGTAAGGCGGTGTCGAGGGGGAGAGACACCGGTACAGATACTTGTTGCTTGCTAGAAAGTTTTTGATTGCTTGATCCCCCTAATAATGCTTAAAAAAAAATAAACCAAAGCTACACTACTAGACTTTAAAAAGCTGGAGAATCAAAATCTAAGTACATGAAATAAAACTACTCTATATTTACAATGGAAAGGACTTAATTTTCTATAAAGCTGAAACAAGTTCTTTGTCAGCAGTAGCGTCTTTGGCATCAGGGTCTGCGCGCGCGGCGTTGTTTGCGTGCGCAGCTTTGTTGAAATCTGCCTGTAGCTGGGCGCTGGCGAGGGATATCCATGGGGCGACAGAGGCACCTGTGCGCTTGTCGCTTGGCGCGGCCAAGATCACGAGGCCGTCCGTGATGCTAGATATTAGGAAGCTTGCTAGGACATCACGGAACGCGCCCAAAGGTCATGAGACATGATTGAAAAGCCGCCCATGACATTAGTTACGATACCATGGTTATCGAAAAAGTTCCCGGGGAAAATTTTCTGATATTAGCTGCTATATAACAAATTTGACGTCGTCATGCTTCTGAAGGATTTTATCCTTTCATCACGTCTCATAAAATTTAACAAAATATCCTAATTCAAGCACATATTGCGTAATAATTCTCAAATCATGATGTCATCTGTCCTGTTTGACTTTGTTAGAAGTTTCAGTTGGATGAATAAAGTATAGATTGTTGAAAACTACTGTCTGAATTGTTATCTTTTAAATCCTAATAATATGACATTAGGCAAGTCTCACTTTATTAAATTTTGGGACTTAATAAATCAAAGTTCATTTTCTTTAATATATATACTCATTCATATTCTTGAAAACTGCTAATGTTAAGTATCCCCACGTAATGTAATTCATGTTCTAGATATCAGGTCTAGAACATACAGAATTTATTTTTGGTTAAACAAAATTGATTGTTATTTCCTTATATTATTAGTCATAAATTAATTAAAGAAGTTTTTTTAAGTTAAACTCAAAGTCTATTTCCTTTTTAGATCCTTTTAAGTTGCTAGTAAAATGTAACACATACACACAAACAAACAAAAATAGAAGGTAGAAATGCATTTCCCTCTCTTTTATTTCTTTTACGGAAAAGGTCCAAATATGCCCGTGAACTATGCAAAATAGGACAAATATGCCCGTCGTTTATAGTTCGGCCCAAATATGCCCATTCCGTCAAATAGTTGGGCATATATGCCCTTATTTGACTGAAACTTGATTTTGTTTTCTTTTTTTAATTTATTGATACCAAATTAACCAAACCCAACTTAAAAATAACCCACCCGACCCGACTCATATTCTATTTCGACGGGCATATTTGTGCTATTTCGCATAGTTCACGGGCATATTTATGCTATTTCGCATAGTTCACGGGCATATTTGTGCTATTCGCATAGTTCACGGGCATATTTGCTATTTCGCATAGTTCACAGGCATATTTGTCCTATTTTGCATAGTTGGGTGTCACTGGGCCTAAGGCCTCAAGGTTCATGTTGCTTATCATCTCACTCACAAACAGTTTGCGAATTGTAAATAACCTTCTGTTATTTGATAAACTTCAAAACAAAACAACGTAGCTACTACTTTGTAGCCATCTATGTGATCTTCAAAACTAATAGTCACAACTTCAAAACAAAACAACTGCTGTAAGCTAACTGAGAGGAAATTATGACCAAATCAAAACAGTCACAAAAATAACGAGTTAACATCTAGTATTATGCTAACATCAACATCAACACTACTAAATAAATAGTTAACATTTTTGGTGAATGCTATCTTGGTTTAACTATTTATTCAGTAGTGCTGCTGTTGATGTTAGTATAATATTAGATGTTAACTCGTTATTTTTGTGACTGTTAGCTTACAATTGTGGTTACTGATTATCTCTATTTTGAATTTATTTTAATTTGGTCATAATTTCCTCTCAATTAGCTTACAACAGTTATTTTGTTTTGAAGTTGTGACTATTAGTTTTGAAGATCACATAGATGACTACAAACTAGTAGCTAAGTTGTTTTGTTTTGAAGTTTACCAAATAACAGAAGGTTATTTACAATTCGCAAATTGTTTGTGAGTGAGATGATAAGCAAGAGGAACCTTGAGGCCTTGGCCCAGTGACACCCAACTATGCTAAATAGGACAAATATGCCCGTGAAGTAATGAAATAGCACAAATATGCACGTGAACTATGCGAAATAGCACAAATATGCCCGTGAACTATGTGAAATAGGACAAAAATGGGACATGGGTCGGGTGGGTTATTTTTAAGTTGGGTTTGGTTAATTTAGTATCAATAAATTAAAAAAAACAAAATCAAGTTTCCGTCAAATAATGGCATATATGCCCAACTATTTGACGGAATGGGCATATTTGAGCCGAACTATAAACGACGGGCATATTTGTCCTATTTCGCATAGTTCACGGACATATTTGGACCTTTTCGCTTTTATTATCCTTCTTGAATGCGAACCATCAAGCAAAATGAGGAAACTCAAGAAACTTGCATTAATTCTACATTTCTAGTTTATTTAGAGAAAGCTCAACCCACAAAGTATCACATGTTTAGCAGGTGAAAAAGGTCGCACCCCAAGAATCTAATATAAAAAATACCATATAGGTCACATGAAAACAACTATAACATCACTCGGGCCTCGGAGCCTCATTTCTAAATTTCTAGTTTATTATATTTCTAATATTCTTAGATATCCAAACATAAATGCTAAAGCCTAGAAGTAAGTCTGACTGCTAAAGGTTTCACCAGCGGACCACCATTATCTTCTTTCTTACCCACAGCAGCTGCTTCTTTTTCTTTCTCTTCACCTTCTTCTTTGTGTTTCATATTCACCCCTTCTTCCTTAACCTGCTCAAGGACAAAGAAATAACAAAAAGTTAAACAATTAAGCTTTAATCAGGTTACACGCATTAACGATTAGTATTGAAGTAAAGTAATCATTAGAAGCGAAACCAGGATAAGTGACAGGCAATCAGATGAACCGATAACCACCTTTCGGCTAACCGAGCCTCTTCGTCTCTTCGGATCAGGGGTGGACCGATAACCAACTTTCGGCTAACCTAACCTCCTTCGTCCCTGGGGATGAACAAGGGGTACAGTAATATTCATCTGTTATTCATGGACTACGCCTTTCGGCGGGGAAGGTAGTATGGTAGCTACGGGTTCGGTCAAACCCGGTGATAAGATGAAAACCCATAATCTTAAAATTCTGACTCCGCCTCTGCCTTTCATCCTGATCTTAGGACCTGAGTCGCCCTCCATGAAGGAACCTTGAGGAGGAACTCTATATAGGTCAAATAAGAAATTCCATCACAATCACTACTAGGAGTCCGGGAAAAAGCGACCAAAATTTAGCGATCCTATTTGATCTGACAAGAATAACGACAAAAGTTTGTCGCCAAATTCACGAAAATAAAATAAAATAAATATTTGAAATACATTAGCGATCAAGGTTGGTCGCAACTCGGTCGCCATTTTCATCAAAATATAGACCGGACTGGTCAGACTTGCTTGGTCAAAGGTATATGAAAATTAGAAACCAACGTTGGTCGCCAAAGTAGGACTCACCTATCAAATTTTAATAATTATATTATTATTTAAAAAAACTACAAAATATAAATATATATATTTTTAAAATTAACAACCAACGTTGGTAGCTAACTAAAGGTTAAAAAGATAGCGACCAACTTTGGTGGCCAAAATGAGAACCAGTTATAAAATTTTAATAATTACATTTATATTACAAAAAATTCATAAAATATAAACAAAATATAATTCAAAGTTAGTGACCAACGTTGGTCGCTTATTGAAATAGAGACAAACTTTGGTCACTAATCTGGGACCCAGTTCCAAAGTTTAACAAATATATTATTATTTTAAATATTATATACAATATAAATATATTTAGCGACCAACTTTGGTCGCTAATTTAAATTTACGTATAATTAGCGACCAAAGTTGGTCTATCTTTCAATTTATCTAAATTACTTCTAATTCAATTCAATATATATATATATATATATATATATATATATACTCCGGCCTCGTGAGTAATCACGAGAGGCTCACCTTCCCCGTGCTCGTTCCTCCCGTCCTCCCGTGATCGTTCTTCCCATCCTAGACAAGTATACCCTTCTGGATACCGTCTTGATGATGAAAGTCCATCAGACGGTGATGATAATAATGATGTAGAAAACAATACTTAACTAATAAACACTTTCAACTAGACAAATACAATCGGTTTTTGAATGAACTTATAATAACAATTAACTTAGTTTGGTTAGCTTAACGTGTTACTTCTATTGAACTTTATAATTTGTTATTTTTAATGTTCTTGTTGTTGTTGCTTTTCATTGTCGATGTTGTTGTTGGCATAAAATGGCTGTTTAAGATTTTAGGTAAGCTGGCAGGTGGTGTAGCTGCCAAAACATGCATTTTCTGCTAAAAAATATACCAAAAATAACGACCAACTTTGATCGCTATCTCGTCACTTATCCCTAGAAAAAAACAAATTTCTGGAGAATAGCGACCAACATTGATCGCTATTAAACCCAGATTTCCCAAAAGTGACCAACATTGGTCGCTATTCCATTAAAAAAAAAATTGAAAACATAACGACCAAAGTTGGTCGCTTAATTAAAATAATAATTAGTTCTTGAAATTGGCGACCAACTTTGGTCTATTACTTAAAAAAACATTTAAAAATTCATAATAAAGCGACCAACTTTGATTTCTAATTATATCCAAATTTTAAATATAGTATTTTCTCTATAGACCAAAGTTAGTAGCTTGTTTTTTGATAAATAATAAAAAAAAAACGTAATTTACATATGGAGATCAATTTTGGTCGCCAAAATTATATTATTAAAATATTAAAACGACCAAAATTGGTCGCATTTTTCTTTACCCAAAATATTTGGTCCTTTTACCTCAGAGACCAAAGTTCGAAGTTGATCACTAATTGACGACCAACTTTAGGGTAAGGTAAAGGAACAATTTAATATCGACCAGACCTATTTGATCGTTTAATTTTTGAATTTCTAGCCGTGAATCCATTTGATCAACTTAGTTCCAAAATTATCATTTGTACTTATTTAGTAAATTATTTTAATATACACACAAGGTCTGGGCCGTAGTGATAAAACAGAATATTAACGTTGAAATATAACTACTTGCTACTCCAAGTAACGGTCAGTGACTTGAATTAGTTATAAAATCTTATTATTCCTTTATCATCTATGCTTGGAGCATATATAAGTTAACTCATTATTATTCCATAATAGTATCATAACTCTTGAGTCTAGACCATATTTCACTAGCAAAAGACTTAAAGGAGGTTTAAATAATTTTCAAGGATAAAATAATATCCAAAAAAAGCATTTCCTATTGGAATTTACAATTGCAAGGTTGTACGTTGTAGTATAATATTATCCAAAATCTATTCTACTTTTTACCAAAATTAAAGAGAGAATTATTAATGTGAATAAAAGATGAGATTGTCAAATATAATATATAATTACAAATAGATAATAAATTAAATTCACACTTTTGTACCCTTACCTCTGGACTATTCACTTTTAGTGCATATTCTGGTGAGTATAGCTCTAACTGACCTTCCTTGTCGGTTGATGCTGATTTTGGAGAAGGGCCTTTCTGCATTTTGCTACTCATCTTAGCTTAGTGTTACAAATTCAAAAAATTAGCAAACATATATAACATTTGAGTTCTCTCTTTCTGATTATAATAAAGGATAAAAGAAAAGAAAAAGGAAAAGAAAGTAGAATACATCCTTTGAAATATCCCACTTGAAAATAGTGTACTATTTAGTAAGTAGATTATATTATATTGTATTCTTAATAAGACGACGTATCGATTGGCTTTTAAGCTGGTCAAATAAGCTTTTAAACTTTTTAATTTTTTTTTAGTATTTGACAAAGTTAAATACTTAAAATTAGAGCCGTCAAAATGGGCTTGGCCCGTGAGGCCATCCTAACCCAGCCCGCTATTTGGGTAGGGCTGGGTTCGAATTTTTTTAGCCCATTTAAAATTGAGGCTTTTAAGCCCGGCCCAAGTGAGCTCTCTGGCCCTTGAGGCTTGATTGAGGCTGGGCCTGGGCTGATCCGTGGGCCAAAAATTAATTAAATTCAAATTGAAATATTTTTAAAAAGTAAAACTAAAAAATTATTAACTATAATCTCCATTTTTCAACCTTAGATTGCCCATCTACCATACCATATCAACTAGAATTATATTTTGTAGTATGACGAGATTAGTTCTTCTTTTGCTTCATTAACAACAAACTAGGAAAGTTTTAAGTCAATAATTTCTTTTCCAAAAGAAAATATTACTTTAACTGGCCAATGATCAATTAGGTTACTTTAATATAATATTAATTATTAAATTTCTATTCAGCATAGAAAAAGGTCAAGTTTTAATACCCAAAGAAAATTGACAACACTAAATAATTTCATGAATATTAAAACTTTATGGGCTATAATAATGAAATCAACAAATAATGTTAAACCTAAATTAAAAAACCTTAATGTATAAACTTATTTAAACAATTCCTGAAACCTAAGGAAGTAAAAGAAAAGTACTAAAAAAATATATTTATGTAACATTAAAAAAAGAAGAGCTAGAGATAAAAGAAAATTTACATTTTAAATTACGAGATTCCTTGTGAAATATAAAGATTCTTGTACACTAATAAATAAAAGTTATTCATATGATTAAGAGATTATGCCACGAAAAAATATCTAAAGATTTGGAGAAATATATTTTTCTGAAAATACTGAAGGGCCGACCCGCCCTAGCACGTAGCCCTCTTAGGGCTGGGCTGGGCTAGCCATTTTAAGGCCCATATAGATGGAGGGCCAGCCCGTCCTAGCCCATCAAATTTAAAAGCTCACGAGGCTTGGGCTGGGCTAGCCCATTTTGACAGCTCTACTTAAAATAAATTAAAAATTACTTAAAATAAGCAAAAAGTAACGGGCAACCCAACTTTTATTATTTATTTGACTTAAAAACTATTTTTTTTAGTGAAAAGTCACCTTTTTAAAACGAAATACATAACTCATGGGCAGATTTAGGGGACGTGAATCTTTCGCCGAAAGATTATTACTATATATATATAAGATAAAATATATTTTTAACCTCTTTATATATTATGTTTTGAATCCCAATAATATAATTCAAAAGCATAATTTAATGATAAAGGGGATTCAGTTATTCGATCAATTTCTACTACATACAATATTTTTAATTTTTTTTTGAACCTCTTGTCCGTCACTAATAATATTATAAAAAGAATATAAGTAAAAAAAAAGTCTAGACTTCAAATATATACTTTTTTGTAAATATGAGTAAGCTTACTTACCATGTTCTTGCTTTGATAATCTGAGTTTTTTTGCGAAGTATTATTGACTTTAACAGCATAGTCTGGTGAGTACAACTTCAGCTGACCTTCTTTATCTGTTGATGCTGATTTTGGTGGGTTCCCTTTCTGTGTTTTGCTATTAGTAGTCATCTTGATAACTCAATGAAAAATAAATCAAATGATTGCAAAAAGAGCCAAAAAATGATATTGTCACATATACAGAGAAAAATCAGGATTATTTATTTATTTATTATTTTCAATAGGATTTGGAAAGCGGTGCAAATGAATGGAACTCGTGGCCATTATTGCAAGGTGTCTGTTGCCTTTGTTCGCCATTTGTAGATATGTGGCAGTTCACCGAGAACTGAAAGTTGTACCACTTTTATATACTATCTACAACTAGAAATAATTCCTTAAATTTTACTTGTAGAGGTTGAAAGTTGAAACTACATGATAGTGACTAGTTTTTAAATATGGAATCAAAAAGGGATAAAGTAAATAGATTTTATCAACACAACTTCAAATTCAACATGTGTTATCCCCAACTTATCTTATAAGTAGCAATTTTAACTCTTGACCTTAAAATTATTTTCATAAAAAAATAAATTTAAAAACTAAAATTAAGTACGCATTAATTAATTCTTAAATAGCAACTCTTTAAGGTGGCTACCTAGTGTCATTTCTATGTTATTCAGTGACCATGTAACTATTGGACCTTATTCCAACATACTAGCTGCGGCCCATGGGCCTTCTCCTTATACTAATGATGAATTGAAGAGAATTTTTCATAAAGAGCATTCATAAAGACCTAATTAGCAATAAATATAAACCATTTCTAATATTACATGATATAGGAATGTTTTATCGTATTCTATAATGTATTTAGTGTATTAAACAAGTTGCATTTAATAATACAACATTAAGATCCGCCGCATAAATTGGGATTGCTATAAATGACAAACTGTATTTAAGTGTATTAACATGTATTTAGCAAGAAAATAGTAACGGGTAAGCGTAAATTTGGGGAATTTGAAAAAGATAAAAACGGAAGGATATCCAAGAAAATTTGATTTCCCCTATTCTAGTTAACTAACTTAAAGAAACAAAATTCATATGAAATCTGCTATATTTTTACCCAATTAACGAGAAAAAACAGAGCATTACAAGTTCTTCTTACGTATTCAATTGCAGAAAATACATATGGCTAGCTTAACAAGTGTTGTTGCGACATTCAGGAAAGTGGAACGATGAGGGAGATTATGTCGACTTTTCAATTGAGGGAATACTTATTAAAGAGTTTGGTTCCTTCAAAGATCTTGTATGTTCAATTTCGAATCAACTGGGTATTGATTTGAACTCAAATACCATTAAAATTCGATATAGCGTGGATGGAAATAGCACACCAATGGAAATACACAATGTTATGGGATACAAAGTGTATGTAGAATTGAAAAAAGAAAATCGACAATTTGGGATGTATCCTCTTTGCATAACAACAACAGAGAAAGAAATTAGCGAAGATGATGTTGTAAATTAAGGGGATATAGTGCAAATTGAAGAAGTACCTGAAAGTTATGATGTTGAAACAGATGATACTATGGCTATAGAGCTAATCAAATCTGGAGAAACAATTGGAATTTTGGAGCAAAACACGGATTTGATAATAACAAAGACTGATCAGAAGGAGGTTATTGATGGACAAGTATACAAAGATAAGTCGACATTGAAAGAGGTGATGGAAAATTATGCTATAGCTCAAAGGTTTCAATTTCGTGTTGATAGGTCTAATGCTGTCACGTAATGTGTTTCGTTAACTTAATTGTATTTATATGTATCCATATGTATTTGTAATTAAAAATAATTAACAGAGGAACCACATATATCTGGAGCAGCATGAATTTCACAATAATATATATATGTATATAGTTGTATTTTTTTGTATTTAGTCAGTTTTATAATATTGAAATATAATAGTATACAACATTACATATACACCGATATAATAGTATATAACATTACATATACACCGATATGAATTTGTGATATATTCATAGAAATTTTAAAAGTCATAATGGTTAATGTTGTTTATGTATTTTTTTTCCAGCTATGCATTAATTTGTAATTTAGAAAATTGTGATTGGAGGTTTAAGGCATCAAGTATTAACAAATCCGAATATTCAAGGTGAGAGAATTCAATGACAACCATACATGTCCGTTGAAGGATAAAGTATTCGAGCAGCGGCAAGCTAGTAGTAGCCTAATAAGTGGTATTATAAGGCCAAAGCTAACAAATCATAAAAGGAAATACACTCCGAAGGACATTATTGATGATGTGAAATCAGATTTAGGTGTAAATGTTAGCTACATGTTGGCGTGGAGGGTAAAATAAAAAGCAATCAATTTTATTAGAGGTGAACCGACTGAATCGTATCAAAAATTACCTGGGTACTTATACACAATGGATAAGACATATCCTGGTTCTCACATTAGAATGGAAAAATCGGCAAAGAATGAATTCGGGTACGGGTATATATCATTGTATGCATTTATAAGGGGGTTTGATCATTGTAGACCAATTGTTGTAGTGGACGGAAGTCATCTAAAATCATACTACACCGGGACATTTGTTTCTACAAGCACGTTAGATGGTGCAGGTAAATACATTTTTAATAATACAATTTTTGTTATTTTAAAATCTGTAATAACATATTTATGTATAAAAAATTATTTACAATTGTATTTAACAGGTCATATATTGCCATTAGCATATGGTGTTATTGATTCAGAGAACGATGCTGCTTGGACGTGGTTCTTTGAACAATTCAAAATAGCATACGGTGTGAGAGAAAACATGTGCATTGTTTCTGATAGAAATGAGAGTATCATTAAGTCTATATCGAGAGTGTATCCAGATGTACCACATTTTGCTTGCATATGGCATCTGTGGAATAACGTTTACAAGAAATTCAAAAAGAGCCATTCCAAGTTGAGCGAAATATACTTCTCGATGGCAAAAGCATACACACAATCTGAATTTGATAGTTTTATGGAGAAGATTGAAAAGGTAGATATTAGGGTGAAAGAATACTTAGAGTTAGCTGGATACGAAAAGTGGGCGAGGTTGTATGCACCTGTTAATAGGGGATGGACAATGACTTCAAATATAGCTGAGTCAATTAATGCATCAATGGTTTCAGCAAGAGAATTGCCAATATATGACTTATTAGAAGAAGTTAGAAAGATGTTTGGACGGTGGAATTGTAGTAACCGTAAAGAAGCTACACATACGTACAAGACGTTGGGGAAAAAGTACCAGGAGATGCTCGAGTTGAATGAGACAATGTGTACTCGTATGATCTGTAAGTTTTTGTTTAATATCATATTCCACATAAATAAATGTTAAAACTGTTAGCAGCATATATAGGTTGAAATTGTTCTGATATGCAATTTAATACACTCGAATACATGTGTATACATATGCTGCTAACAGTTGATTTTTACAGTACTTGGATGAAGCAATTTAATATTGGAATATATATATACTTTATTACTATTTAATGTGTTCAAAAGTTATAATTATATTTTTTAATGTAGGTGGTACCTTCAACTGAATACTTATATACTGTCAACGATGGTGGGAGGTATTACACAGTATGCATGCTCGAGAGAAAATGTGTTTGTGGGAGGTTCCAAGTTGATGAATTGCCATACCCACATGCATGGGCAGTATTGAAGAGCAAGTTTTTAATGCCAGATGATTATTGCTCCAACTATTACAAGCCAAGTACAATTGTAATGACATACGATGTGCCAATTTACCCGTTACCAGACAAAAATGATTGGACTATACCAGAACATGCTGCAAATGAGGTTGTACTACCACCCAAATGGAAAAGACCTCCTGGAAGGCCAAAGAAGAAGCGCGACAAAACTTTAAGTGAATTGCTGTTGCCGAAAAATCAACATTCATGTAGCATATGTGGTCAAGTAGGGCATAACAAGAGAACTTGTAGGAATGCTCCGCGTAATAAATAAGTGTATTCTCGAATGTATTGTTTACTCAATAATTTTTCTGAATGATATGTAGTAGAATTATTCATGATCATACGTATATGAGTGAAGTGTTTATGAGATTATATTAGTACTACACATATATTAGAACATGGGTGTTTATAATTGAATATTAATAAAATACAGATTTTGAATAAAACTTAATACAATTAGACAATACATGAACATTGTTTATTGATTTATATTAACTAACAGTTGAATTTACATGGCAATATACACTTAAATACAACTAGACAACAACTAAAACTTAACTGTTTAATAATACTTAATACACGTGAATAGATATATTATACAACTGAAGAATATAACCGATGAGTAAAACTTAAAACAACTGGACAACACTCAAATATAAGTTATGAATACAACTTAATACAACTAAACATTAATTGTGAAAATAGGTGATGAATATAACTTAAAATAACTGGACAACAGCTGAATATAACTTATGAATACACCTTAATACACTGGAGAATAACTTATGAATACAATTTAATACACCTAACCATAAGTTATGAGTATAACTGATGAATATAACTGAAAACAACTGAACAACAGTTGATTAAAACTTATGAATACACCTTAATACACTTGAACATAACTTATGAATACAACTTAATACACCTGAACTTAAAACTTATGAATACAAGTTAATAAGCACTGTATATTACACAACTGATGAGTATAACTTATTAATATAACTGATGAGTACAACAGTTGAATATAACTTATGAATTTAACTTAATACACCTGAACATAACTTAAGAATACAACTTAATGCACCTGAACTTATAACAGTTGAATATAGCTTAATAACAACTGTATATTACAGAATGAAACTAATATTAATGAAGGTAATATACAACTGAACCCAAAATGTGCAAAATGTACCTTAATTGAAGGTTATCATTCAAAAGTAAAACACGTTTCAGCTAATTAGTTAGTACACAGTAAACCCAAATTAACTGGAACGAAACAAGTAAACTAACATAAAACTATTCTAAAACTATCTGTTTGTGTGCATCAAATTCAGATACTTGCCTTCCAATCTTTGAAGGTGCTTCACTTTCGCTTACTGCACCAGCCTCTATCTTGCGTAAAGCATAATCCCATAACAAAACACCATATCTTTGACAGAGAAGAGTTGCATCAAATGGAGTTTTTTGTGTAATATCTCCAACAGTGCAAAGAAACTCCGCATAAGCTGCAACATGCACCCCACAATCCCTACAATAATTTGTGATTCAAAAAAGAGGATTAATTGAATAATAAGAGTAAATATGTATATATAAAAAGTGATGATTGAATACTTACATGCTAGCCACTTTTTGTTTTGGCAAATCTGGAACAAACACAACTTGAAATGGTTCATTATGGTCTGGATTAGTGTTTGCCGGATATGAAGACGAGTCTATGCCTTGACTGTCTATGTAAAAGCCACTAATAGACAAGTACATAGGCAGTAACTTGGCCAACTTTGCAATCTCAAATATAACATAGGCATCATGACCGGCGGATGTGTAAGAGTCATACACTCTAATACATCTTTCTTTGAAATCGGAATCGTGATGGCGCCTACTCGTGGTAGCTAGGCAAGCCACTGTATTCATACTATCCTGTTTTTAACACAATTTTTAATTAAATAAATGCGGAATACTTTATCGAAATAGAAATAACTAATTACAAGATGAAAATCATACTGAAATCCTCTACCCAAGACGTGGAGTCACCAACTCACGAACTACTACTGAATACTACACATAAGAGTTTGAAAGAAATATAACATAATTCTGTTTGTCTCGGAACAAAGAGACTACGGCTAGTAACATAAATAAAGAGAGAGACGCCGGGCCTGCGGACGTCTGCAAGCTACCTCGGTCTCAAATGTGATCAACTCCCACGCAATCGATTCACTGCTGCTGCTCCTGATCGTAACCTGGACCTGTGCAAAAACGCACAGAAGTGTAGTATCAGCACAACCGACCCCATGTGCTGGTAAGTGCCTGGCCTATCCCGGCGAAGTAGTGACAAGCCTAGGACCAGACACCCACATAAACCTGTGCAATTCAATGTATATGTATACCACAAAATAACAAGAAATAACCAGGTAATAACACAATAAGGAATATCTCAAAGAATTCAACAATTAACAACAGTTAATAAATTCACAAGGAAAAACAAAGTATAATGGAAACACAAGTAATATCGAGTCAAGGAATAGCAAGTAGTTGCACGGCATCACCCTTCGTGCTTTTACTCTCATCCTCACCAAATAAGCAAATAAAGTACACGGCACATCACCCTTCGTGCTTTTACTCTCATCCTCACATCCATAGTACGGCACGATCCTTCGTACATGGTTCAATAACAAGGCACGGCATGATCCTTCGTGCATAATCAATAAAACATGGCACGACATTAACCTTCGTGCATAAATAATAAAACCTGGCACGGCATCACCCTTCGTGCATTATCACTCTTCCTCACCCAAATAACAATCACAGTTAAGGGCAAAGAAAGAAACAGTAATTCATAAACCGTCCCATCAAGGGCAATCAATAATTATCTTCACAACAAGTCCCAACAAGGGAGAACAATAACAATTCATCCGTAATATATCTCAAAATAATCATTTTTCAACGACTCACGGTCATACTAGACGCCAGTGTATGGATGCTCGTCACCACAGCTCATACACCGCACTCGATCACATAACACATAACACATAATCCTATTCCCTCAAGCTAGGATAGAACAAACACTTACCTCGAATGTTTATGAACAATTCAATCCATGGAAATGTCTTTTTCTTTCAAATTTAACTCCAATCCAATCGTATCTATACACAATTGATTTAATATCATCAATACTACTCAACAAACTAATTCTTAAGATCGAATACAACTTTTACAACATTCTGCCCGGAATAGTGAATTTCAACCCCGGGCCCACATGGTCGGAACTCGGGGTTAGGACCAAAATCCGGTTACCGATCCCCTCACGAGTTCATGTATATGATTTGTTTCAAAATCGGACCTCAATTCGAGGTCCAATTTCCCAATTTATGAAAAACCCTATATTCTAACAAAACAAGAAATTCTACCATGAAAACCTTTGATTTTTATTGAAAAACATGTTTAATGATGTTAGGAATTGAAAGAATTAAGTAAAAAGTGACTTACAATTGTTTTGATGAAGAAGGAATCCGTGAAGAATCGCAAATGGGTGTTTTTGTTTTGTAAAAAGTGAAGAAATGGACTGAAAATCGTGTTTTACAGGTCTCTGTGTTCGCATTTGCGAACATGGGTTCGCAATTGCGAACCCCGACCAATTTCTGGAGTTTGAAAAATAAGCTAAGGCTGGGAAGTTCGCATTTGCGAACATTTGTTCGCATTTGCGAACAATGGCAGACAAAGAGATGTTCGCATTTGCGAACTAATGTTCGCATTTGCGAACACATGCTGTATAAGGCAGTGTTCGCATTTGCGAACAATGGTTCGCATTTGCGAACATAGGCAGGCACTGGGGATTGTTCGCATTTGCGAACAAGGCTAGGTCAACGGGGCTTCGCATTTGCGATCAAGGTTCGCATTTGCGAGCCTTGCCTTACACTGTGCCCTTCGCAATTGCGAGAAATACTTCGCAATTGCGAAGCCAACAGCTGGGTGAAAAACCAGCAGTGCAAAAATTCAGAATTTCATCCAACGGCCTATCAAATCTTTACCCGAGCCCCCCGGGCTCCAAACCAAACATGTACACAACCTCAAAAACACATTATGAACTTGTTCGTGCGATCACATCGCCAATATCACATTGTTTTCATCAAATCAAGCCTCAATTCATGATTTTCATACTTTTGGTTTTCAAAACTTCCTAACTTGGAACTCAAGGTCCAAAACATCTCAAACGACATCCGAATGTCACCAAACTTTACAGGAAATCACATATATAATATTTAAGACTTGTACCGGGCGTCGGAACCAAAACACGAGCCCGATACCAAGGTCAATTAATTCATTTCCTTTAACAATTACATCAAAAATAATTTCATAGAAAAAATCATAACTTGGGCTCTAGGCCTCAGAATTCGACTCCGGACGCATGTCCAAGTCCCATATTTTCCTACGGACCTCTCGGGACCATCCAATCTCGGTCCGGATCCGTTTACCAAAAATGTTGACCGAAGTCAACCATATCAATATTAATATCATTTTTATCCAAATTTCTCATAGAATTCATATTTCTTATCACAAAAATCTTTCCGGCTACATGCTCGGATCGTGCACGTAAATCGAGGCAACATAGAATGAGGTTTTCAAGGCCTCAGAAGCTCGAAATGATTAATTAAATAAGTGATGACCCTTTGGGTCGTCACAATCTCCACCTCTAAAACAACCGTTCGTCCTCGAACGGACAAAAAAAGAAGTACCTGAGTCAGGAAACAAGTGTGGGTAGCGGCTCCGCATATCAGACTCGGACTCCCAGGTCGATGCCTCAGGAGGCTGACCTCTCCACTGAACACGCACAGAAGGATAACTCTTCGACCTCAATTGTCGAACCTGCCGGTCTAGAATAGCCACCGGCTCCTCCTCGTAAGATAGATCATTGTCCAATTGGACAGTACTGAAGTCTAACACATGTGTGGGATCGCCGTGGTATCTCCGAAGCATAGATACGTGAAAAACTGGATGCACGGCCGATAAGCTAGGCGGCAAAGCTAATCTGTAAGCCACCCCTCCCACTCTGTCTAGAATCTCAAATGGACCAATATACCTAGGGCCGAGCTTGCCCTTCTTCCCGAACCTCATCACGCCCTTCATAGGCGACACTCGGAGCAATACTCGTTCACCAACCATGAAATCTACATCTCGAACCTTACGATCCGCATAAGTCTTCTGCCCTGGACTGAGCTGAACGCAATCTCTCCCGAATAGTCTTGACCTTATCCAAGGCCTCCTGAACTAAGTCCGTACCCAACAACCGAGCCTCTCCCGGTTCAAACCATCCAATTGGTGATCGACATCGCCTACCATACAACGCCTCATACGGAGCCATCTGGATGCTAGACTGGTAACTGTTATTGTAGGCGAACTCTGCTAATGGCAGAAACTGGTCCCACGAGCCTCCGAAATCAATAACACAGGCTCGAAGCATGTCCTCTAGAATCTGAATAGTCCTCTCGGACTGGCCATCCGTCTGAGGATGAAATGTTGTACTCAACTGAACCTGGGTGCCTAACTCCTGTTGGACCGCTCTCCAGAACCGCGAGGTAAACTGCGTACCCCGATCAGAGATAATAGATATTGGCACTCCATGGAGACGAACAATCTCCCTAATGTAAACCTCCGCTAACCTCTCCGATGAGTAGGCGACAGATACTGGAATAAAGTGTGCTGACTTGGTCAGCCTATCAACAATGACCCAAATAGCATCAAATTTCCTCCGAGTCAAAGGAAGTCCAGTAACGAAGTCCATAGTGATCCGCTCCCATTTCCACTCGGGAATTTCAATCCTATGGAATACACCACCGGGTCTCTGGTTCTCATATTTCACCTGCTGACAATTTAGACACCGCGCGACATATGCAACAATATCTTTCTTCATTCTGCGCCACTAATAGTGTTGCCGTAAGTCCTGTTACATCTTCGCGGCGCCTGGGTGAATAGAATACCGCGAACTGTGGGCCTCTGCTAAGATCAACTCTCGAATTCCTTCGACATTGGGCACACAAACTCGACCCTGCAATTTCAATACCCCATCATCATCTAGATTTACCTGTGTGGCACCTCCCCGCTGTACTGTATCTCTCAACTCACGCAAATGAGGATCATCAAATTGCCTCTCACGGATACGCTCTAATAAAGAAGAACGAGCGACCGTGCAGGCTAACACCTGCTAGGCTCAGAAATGTCTAATCTCACGAACCGGTTGGCTAAGGCCTGGACATCTAGAGCTAATGGTCTCTGATTGACCGGAATATATGCAAGACTACCCATGCTGGAATACTTTCTACTCAATGCATCGGCCACCACATTGGCCTTACCTAGGTGATATAATATAGTAACATCATAGTTTTTTAGCAACTCTAACCATCTCCGCTGTCGTAGATTCAACTCCTTCTGTTTGAACAAGTACTGTAGGCTTTTGTGATCAGTGTACACCTCACATGTCACACCATATAGATAATGCCTCCAGATCTTCAAGGCATGCACCACTGCTGCTAACTCAAGATCATGTATTGGATAATTCTTCTCATGTATTTTTAACTGCCTCGAAGCATAAGCGATAACCTTACCATCCTGCATCAATATCGCTCCAAGCCCTGTACGAGATGCGTCACAATAAACTGTATAAGGCCCTGAACCCGTAGGTAGTATCAATACTGGCGCGGTGGTCAAGGCTGTCTTGAGCTTCTGAAAGCTCGCCTCACACTCCTCTGACCACTGGAACTGGACACCCTTCTGGGTCAACCTGGTCATCGGGGCTGCAATAGAAGAACAACCCTCTACAAATCGACGGTAGTAACCTGCCAATCCCAAGAAACTCGGATCTCAGTCACTGAAGCTGGTCGAGGCCAATTCTGGACTGCCTCAATCTTCTTTGGGTCCACTTGAATACCTTCCACTGATATAATGTGACCCAGAAATGCTACCGAACTCAGCCAGAACTCACATTTAGAAAAGTTGGCGTATAGCTGGTTATCTTTCAGAGTCTGAAAAACCACTCTGAGGTGCTGGTCGTGCTCTTCCTGGCTGCGGGAGTACACCAGGATGTCATCTATAAAGACTTTCACGAACAGATCTAAGTAAGGCCTGAATACCCGATTCATCAACTCCATGAATGCTGCTGGGGCATTGGTCAACCCGAAGGACATGACCAAGAACTCATAATGCCCATATCTAGAGCGAAAGGGCTGTCTTAGGAATGTCAGCCGCCCTGATCTTCAGCTGATGGTAGCCTGACCTCAAGTCTATCTTTGAAAATACTTTGGCACCCTGAAGCTGGTCAAATAAATCATCAATTCGCAGAGGTGGATACTTATTCTTTATTGTCACTTTGTTTAATTGCCGGTAATCAATACACATCCGCATCGAGCCATCCTTCTTCTTTACAAATAATACAGGTGCTCCCCAGGGGGAAACACTGGGCCTGATAAAGCCCTTCTCAAGAAGGTCCTGCAACCGATCTTTCAACTCTTTTAACTCCGGCGGGGCCATACGATAGGGTGGAATAGAGATGGGCTAAGTGTCCGGTGCCAGATCAATACAGAAATCAATATCCCTGTCGGGTGGCATGCCCGGCAGGTCTGAAGGAAAATCCTCAGGGAACTCCCGTGCAATAGGGACCGACTCAATGGAAGGAACCTCTGCGCTGGAATCACGAACATAAGCCAGATAAGCTAGACACCCTTTCTCGACCATGCGTCGAGCCTTAACATAGGAAATAACAGTGCGAACGGAGTGGCTTGAGGTACCCTTCCACTCTAGTCGGGGTGATTCTGGCAAGGCTAAGGTCACCGTCTTAGCATGGCAATCAAGAATAGCATGGTATGGGGACAACCAGTCCATCCCCAATATGACATCAAAATCTACCATATTCAAAAGCAACAGATCAACACGGGTCTCAAGACCCCCAAATATAACTACGCACGAACGATGCACCCGATCGACTACAATGGAGTCACCCACCGGTGTAGCCACATAAACCGGAATATCTAGAGCATAGCTGGGCACGGCCAAATACGATGCGAAGTAGGAAGACACATAGGAATATGTAGATCCGGGGTCAAATAATACCGAAGCACCTCTCGCCACACACAAGAATAGTACCCGTAATCACGGCATCCGATGCCTCCGCCTCTGGCCCGGCCGGTAAAGCATAGAATCGGGGATCCGCACCTCCCTTCGAGTCGCGTCTCTAGGACGACCATCAACTAGCCGACCTCTACCTCTGGCTGGACCGTCTCCACCTCTACGGTCTCGACCTCCACCTCTATAATCTCTACCCCCGCCTCCGGCCGGCTGGGCAGGCCGAGGGTCAGCTGGGGCCTCGAATCATAGGACGAGGACCTCGCTTCTGAGTGTTGCCCGTCGCTAGAGGGCAATACCCGATAAAATGACTCGGGTCACCACAACCGTAGCAACTCTTGGACCGATAGGGCTGCCGGCCCTGGCGACCCGAATGGCCTCCACGAACACTCCGAAGAGGTTGAGCATTAATAGGAGGGTCGGTCCGAATAATGCCCCCGAAAACCACGATCACCTGGTCCACCCCGTGAAGCTTGAAGGGCGGAATGAAAAGGCCTGGAAGAGTGGCCTCTATCAAAGGATTCTCTGCCACCGGAGGAAGAACCACCAAACCTGCCTGAATGACGAGGCCTCTTATCTGAAGAATAACCGCCTCCCCTAGCAAGAGTCATCTCAACTCTACGTGCTGCATTGGCTGCCTCCTGAAATGATATGTCACTCCCCACGCCCATAGCCATATGGAGTCTAATCGGCTGATTAAGCCCATCTATAAACCTGCGGACCCTCTCCCGCTCCGTGGGAAGTATCACCACCGCATGACGAGCCAAATCGACAAATCTCATCTCATACTGTGTAACCGTCATAGTGCCCTGATGGAGGCGCTCAAACTGCCTCCGAAGTACATCCCGCCGAGTAGCAGGGAGAAACTTCTCCATAAATAGTTCCGCAAACCGGTCCCATGATAAAGCTGGGGACCCCTGCTGGTCGAGTAAAGCAATAATCTCTCTACCAAGTCTTGGCGGATCCTGCAAGCCTGAAAGGTACAGAAGTCAACTCCATTTGTCTCCACGATCCCCGTAGTCTTGAGAATCTCATGGCAACCGAATAAGAAGTCCCGAGGATCCTCTGGATGTGGCTCCGCCGAATGTAGTGGTGAATAGCTTGGAGAACCGATCATGTCTCCATAACGAATCGAAGTCATGGCCGCTCCATCACCGGCATGAGCCGTGGTACCTGACCGAGTGGCCACAGCTGGCTGAACCACTGGTGCCTGAGGCCGAGGAGCTACCGGCTCCGAGAGTACGAGCAATAGGAGTCCGGGCCCCTCCTCCCGCCTGAGAAGCGGCCGGGTGCAACTGATAATAAACCCGCTCCGGCAATGTTGTCCATAAATCCCGCTATTCTGACCAAAGCATCCCGAGATCCGGGGTAAATAAAGCCTCTTCTGGGACCTGAGCTGGGCCCACCGGAGCTGCTGGAACCGGAACCTCCTCGTCAATCTCAATACGAGGCTCCACCTCCGGGGTAGCCGCCCGGGGCCGAGCTCTACCCCTACCACGACCTCCGATACGACCTTGGCCCCCGCCCCACGGGAGCCGCCCGGGGCTCGGGCTGCTGGTCAACGAACGAAGAAGCGCGTGTCCTCACCATCCGCGAAAGGACAGAATAGAAATTCAATCAACAATTGAGGAACAAGTCGCACGACAAGAAAGAACAAATGAGAGACTCTTTCCTAACTCAATAGACTCTAGAGGACAAGTACAGGACGTCTCCGTATCTACCTCTCAAACTCTACTAAGCTTGTTCGTGAGTGGTGAGACCTATGTAACCTAGAGCTCGATACCAACTTGTCACGACCCGGATTTTCCCCCAACATCGGGATCGTGATGGCGCCTACTCATGGTAGCTAGGCAAGCCACTCTATTCAAACTATCCTGTTTTTAACACAATTTTTAATTAAATAAATGCGGAATACTTTATCGAAATAGAAATAACTAATTACAAGATGAAAATCATACTGAAATCCTCTACCCAAGACGTGGAGTCACCAACTCACGAACTACTACCGAAAACTACACATAAGAGTTTGAAAGAAATATAACATAATTCTGTTTGTCTCGGAACAAAGAGACTACAACTAGTAACATAAATAAAGAGAGAGAGACGTCGGGCCTGCGGACGTCTGCAAGCTACCTCGGTCTCAAATGTGATCAACTCCCACGCAATCGATTTACTGCTGCTGCTCCTGATCGTAACCTGGACCTGTGCAAAAACGCACAGAAGTGTAGTATCAGCACAACCGACCCCATGTGCTGGGTAAGTGCCTGGCCTATCCCGGCGAAGTAGTGACAAGCCTAGGACCAGACACCCACATAAACCTGTGCAATTCAATATATATGTATACCACAAAATAACAAGAAATAACCAGGTAATAACACAATAAGGAATATCTCAAAGAATTCAACAATTAACAACAGTTAATAAATTCACAAGGAAAAACAAAGTATAATGGAAACACAAGTAATATCAAGTCAAGGAATAGCAAGCAATTGCACGGCATCACCCTTCGTGCTTTTACTCTCATCCTCACCAAATAAGCAAATAAAGTACACGACATCACCCTTCGTGCTTTTACTCTCATCCTCACATCCATAATACGGCATGATCCTTCGTACATGGTTCAATAATAGGGCACGGCATGATCCTTCGTGCATAATCAATAAAACATGGCACGACA
>JASVEL010005461.1:0-125102 GCA_032618575.1 Nicotiana noctiflora | reverse complement strand
CATGCTACACAATACAGAACTATCTTTTTTCCTTACCAGCATATGTAAGTAGATTATTTAGAAATCTCAATTTTTAGCTTCTTTCTTTCATGATAATATACCAATACCTGGATACAATCTCAAGCAGTGCAAGTCCGCACTCAAATCAGCCCCTCGGGCTCAGCAATCCTTATCAATTTACACCAGGAGATCTGGTCAATAAGGCAACTAATGCATATGTGCCGGTAATGTATGCGTGCTAAATGTTATGCCACGTAGTACACGTAAACCAATGTATGTATGCTATGCAATGCATATGACCGCTACGGCGCGTAGCCCGATCCAATTTGGGTACCCGTGCTCACTGTGGGGGTTCAGACTCCGGAGGGGCTCCTACAGCCCAAGCACAATATTAATATCACACCTGCTGTAGCGCGCAACCCGATCCATATACCACTGTGGCGTGCAGACCGATCCATGCATGTGTATGCATATGCTCACATAAATTGTCATGCCCATTTAAAACCTTAAATTTAGATAAAATATGCACAGTGTTATCAAAACAATAATACCAATCCCTGAAGGATTCAAATAATCGGCACGAAAAATTTAGTCCAATTCATTTCAACAATTAGGTGTTCTTTTTTATTACGCGGGACGGACAAAGTCACGATCCCCAATGGTGCTCTACCCCACGCCCGTTCTCCGGCGTGCAAGTCACCTCAACACAGCACTAAGATATGCAAGCCCGGCGTTTACTAACCCACAGGACATCATTTACAAGTATTACCCACCTCGAACCGACGTAAACTCATGCCCGCGACGCCTTAGCTCCCCGAACCGGTATCCATGCACGTCAAAACTAGCACAAATCAGCACCAATATATCAAAATAGGCTAATGGAACATAACCCAATCGAAAGACCTCGAAAAATATCAAAAATCATGAAATTTGCAAAACCCGAGCCCCGGGCCCACATCTCGAAATACTTCGAAACTCATATTTCCAGAACCCTCGTCTCGCCACGAGTCCATACATATAAAATTTACCAAAATCGAAGTTCGATTGGCCTTTCAAAACCCAACGAATATAACATCATAGGGTATGACCTCATCCCAATACAACCAAACATCTTCTCGCTCCATGCACCGAGCATTCTCTACCAACAACATCTTAAAACATACTATGATTCTTACGCCTACGAAGCACCATGTAGCCTTTGTCAAATATTTCCCTGCTGTTAATAAAATGCAGAGTTTATTAGGGACACAGGAACATCTAAAGTCCCAACATCATACCATACGAGCCTCAACTCTTGCCCATCCGCAAGTTTTCAAGAACTTTTTGAATAGCACCTAAATACATCGCAGGCCAAATCTGATACGATACATGACCCATAATTACATCGTTGATAGTGAAATCCTTTCACTTGACATGAAGCCTTAAGATACATCTTGCTAATCCATGATACTAGCCCTTAACATTCGTACGTCTGCATCATAAGACAAGCCAAAGGCATTCGTTTGGTACATGTCCTTTTTAAGACAGTTAAACTCATTTTCCCCAGTATCTCTGCTGGCTGAATCCTTCGCTAAATAGATATCTCATATGAACCATATAGTCTTTATTACCACCAACTATCTTTAAATCTATACCCACCATGTGATTCTACCATTATCGTGACGATTGGGCATTTAAGTAAACCTTCTCAAGACCGTAATTATCACCCCGAATGTTAGAACCTAGTGCACCCCCATGTGCACAATTGAAGATCTCTCAATTCTCTTGCATTATCGATATGGATGACACGCGGTAACAATGGTTGAGTAAATTCTTGACTCCCTCATAATCCCTCTGTAGCATCACGAACCGTCGATGGATACTTGATACCGAGTGCACAAATTTCAATACACGAGTGGATGCAAAAGAATGTATGACATAGGCTGCAACTGAATAAATGGTGCACGATAAGGAATTCAAAGAATTGAAAGGTTTCCTAAGCAGCTACATAGCCCCTCGTAGATAAATACAGACGTCTTCGTATCGATCAGCGAGAATCTAAGTAACTGATCTGTGTCCCGTGACTCCTAAGAACCTAGAGCTCTGATACCAACTTGTCACGACCCTAGTTCAGCAATCGTGAACATGTCATGACGGCACCCAGTCCCCACGACTAGGTAAGCCTAACACATTGCGGAATATACCAGTTTATGAATATTAAATAAGAAATAGCGGAAAATAATATAAAAAGAAGATGTAATCCGTGCCGCTTGGCACATACACCCGTCAAACACACTGTATAAAACACCACCTAGACCCGGAATCCCACGGGCAACACAGACTAATAGGGAATATACAACTGTGGCTCTATGTATAAAGAGTATCTAGCAACGAAGTGAAGGAAAAATATCTACTAGTACTAATAGAATAGAAGGAAGGCCTCCGGATCCGCGGACGTAGCAGATCATACCTCGAGGTCTCCCAAAACGCTGCTGAATCACCTAATATGAGTCTGTCCTGATGTACCTGGATCCGCACAACAAAAGTGCGCAGAAGAGTAGCATGAGTACACCACGGCGGTACTCAGTAAGTGCCAAGCCTAACCTCGATGGAGTAATGACGAGGAAGGTCAGGGCCCTAAGAGAGAAATCAATAATAAAATGATAATAACAATAATGAGCAGTTTAAATGACAATAATCTTTAAATAACAACAATAAGGTGATTACTGCAACCGTCTACAAGTAAGCTAACAACAAGTAACAACTCAATTAACAAGTCCAGGACCTGTGGGAATTGAACCCACAGTCCCATTAACAGTACCCCCGGGTCTCCGGCAATCGAACCCGCAGCCCATGTCTCAATAATATATCAATAACTCAGGATCTCCGGGAATCGAACCCGCAGTCCCTACAAATAACTCAGAATCTCGGGAATCGAACCCGCAGTCCCTACCAATAACTCAGGATCTCGGGAATCAAACCCGCAGTCTCTACCAATAACTCAAGATCTCGGGAATCGAACCCGCAGTCCGTACAAATAACACATGATCTCAGGAATCGAACCCGCAGTCCCTACAAATAACTCAGGATCTCGGGAATCGAACCCGCACTCCCTACAAATAACTCAGGATATCAGGAATTGAACCCGCAATCCCTACAAATAACTCAGGATCTCGGGAATCGAACACACAGTCCCTACCAATAATATATCAATAAACTCCGGGTCTCCGGGAATCGAACCGGCAGCCCTTGGATCTCTGGGAATTGAACCCGCAGTCCACAAACAATAGCAATCCGGGTCTCTGGGAATCGAACCCACAACCCTGGGATCTCCGGGAAATGAACCCGCAGTCCACAAACACAACAAATAAAGAAAACGCTCACAGAAAACATAATATGCTTAACTACAACTTCACCGAGGACTAGTGCCAACAATTATCAAGAAGTTCAAGTAGGACAATTAGGCAATTAGACGGATAAATCCTACCTAATCATGCTTCCCTAACGAATACCAGGTAAATGTCACAATTTAATAAATTAAGAACAGGAATATCACGAATTGAACAAATCAAGTAAAGTGAGTTGCAACAACCAGCGCATGTGCACGCCCGTCACCTCGCGTACAAGGCATTTAAACTATCACATAATATCCTAGGGGTAAAGGTTCCCCCACACGAGGTTAGACAAGCCACTTACCTCGACTCCGGTACAAAACCGCTAAGAGACAATTCTCTTGCCGCGAATGTCGGCCTCCACAGGTGTAGTATCTGATAAAAATCAATAGAATCACATCAAAATAGGCCAATTGGGCATTACCCAATCAAAATAACTCAAAATACACCATAACCCACAAGTTGCCAAAACCCGACTTTCGGTACGCTTCTCGAAAAATTACCAAAGTTATATATTCGGGTTCCTTATCTCGACACAAGTCCGTGCATATAAAATTTATCGAAATCGGACTTCGTTTGCCCATTCAAATCAAAGGTTTTCAAAAATTTAGGCCTAGGGCTCAAACCCACCTTTAATCTCTCATTTTTAGTGAAATAATCAAGGATTTCATGATAAACTAACGAATTAAGGTCAAGAAACTTACCCTCGATGATTTCCCGATGATATCCCAGCGTTTCCCCTTCAATTTCCTCTCTTGGAGCTCAACAATGGCGGTTTTTGTGTTGGGAGTCGCGGCTGTTATGTTCTGAACTTAAACTCAATGCCATACCCCATTGCTCATCGCATTCGCGATGCGCTTCACGCGTCCGCGATGACTCGCCCAACTTCTTCTTTGCGAATGCTATGCCATCCCATGCGTCTGCGATTTATTGCCAAACAGACCCCTCGCGAACGCGGCTCTCCTCCACGCATTCGCGATGAATAAAAATCCCAAGCCGCCCACTTTACTCTTCGCGAACGCGGCCCACCTGGACGCGAACGCGATACGTCCCAAGCCACAACTATGCGAATGCGTTCTCTACTACGCGAACGCGATGACCCACCTGACCAGGCCTACGCGAACGCGGCACGTGCCTCGCGAACGCGTAGGTCAAATTTTTGCTGCACTGCTGCTGCATTTTCTGCAGATTTTTCAAGTTCCAAATGCCCGTTTGATGGTCCGAATTCATCCGAGGCCCCCGGGACCCCAACGAAAACCACCAACATACTCCAAAACATGATATGAACTTATTCCAATCATAAAAACACCATCCTAAACATCAAAATCACCAATTACACACGGATTCAAGCCTAAGTTTCTTCAAAACTTCCGAAACTAACATTCAATCAAAAACCCGACCAAATGACGTCCGAATGACCTGAAACTTTGTAGACATATCCAAAATCACATAACGAAGCTACATAAATTGTCGAAATTCCATTCCGACCCTCGGATCAAAGTCTCACCTATCGTTGAGATTCGCTAAAATTTCAAACTTCGGCATTTCAAGCCTAATTGAGCTACGGACCTCCAAAATACATTCCGAACACGCTCCCAACCCCGAAATCACCTAACGGAGCTAATGGAACCATCGGATTTCCATTCCGAGGTCGTCTTAACACTGTTCCAGCTACGGACCATTTTCTAACTTTAAAGCTCTCATTTAGGGACTGTGTCCCAAAATGCTCCAAATTTCAGAACCGACTCACCCGGCAAACCACAATAGCAGAAATGAACTTAGGGAAACAATTAAATTGGGGATTGGGGCGTAATTTTCTAAAACGACCGGCCGGGTCGTTACATCTAATTGTATATCTTTTGTTCCTGATGTACTAGGTTTTTCATCTATTATACCATTTATTTCTATACGATCATTTTTACCTTCTTCATTTTGTTCGACTTGTGCTATATTTTCTAAGAGTTCCGTATATGTTTCGCTTGTTTCTGAATAATTTTCTAAATCACTATTATTATTTGGTTCATTTATTTCTTCTGTTCTAATTATTTCTAATTTTGTATTATTTTCTAACTTTTCTTCTTTTCCTTCTTGTAATTGTTTTTTGAATCTATTTATATCAAGTTGTAATTTATTTTCTTGTTCTTTTTCTTTTTGTCTGGTTGCATATAGTTCTTTTAACATGTTTAATTCTTTTTCTAATTCTATTAATTTTAGAATTTTTTGTTTCTTCTATCTGTTTTATTTCTCTTTTTGATTGTTGTTTAATTTTTTCTATCTCATATTTTCGATCTATTTCCTCATTTTCTCTTGTTATTCTTACTAAAGCAGTTAAGCTATCTTTTAGTTTTAGTTATTCTTTTTCTAACATTAGATATAAGTTGTCTCCTATTTTTTTATATTTTCTTCCTATATTAGAGAATACAATTTTTAGTTTTAGTCCTTCTGGGTTTTCATATGTTTTTTCGTCTACTGCAAATTCCTCTTTATTCATTTTTTTAAGTTGTATAATTAGTTTCCATTCTAATTCTGAAATTATATCTATAAGTTGTTATAATCTATCATTATTATTTTTAGAGATTTTTAAGTAATTAAATTCACAATATAAACCATATAATTCATTTTTAATTCTATCTGCTTCTTTTAATCTGTCTTATTTATTACTACTATTTTTAGTACTAGCTCTGATACCAAATTGGGAGGTTGGGTCGGGTATAGCTCCGATTAGCTCTGTTATAGGTCGTTTAGATTGATTAGTTACTAACTGTGTTGGTAATTGATTAGATTTTTGATTCATTGCTGGTTAAATGCTAAATTATAATTTTCTTTAGCTAAAGTTTTTAATAACAATAATTTTTCTATATTTTTATTTAATGACTCTATGTGTGTGATTTTTTTAGTTTGCATATAATTATCTAAATCATTTTTCATATTTTGTTCGGTTTTAGCTATTTCAAGCATAGTTTCTATCCAATAATTTAAATATTCGTAATTTATCATATCTTAGTCTGTTTCGGGTCCTGGATCCCATGTATTAGTATAGTCATAATTATATACTCTTTCTAGTTCTTCACTATTATATACTTCTTCTAGTTCTTCACTCCATTCTTGGTTTATTATTTCTGTTAAAACTAGATTTTCATATTCTTGAATCTGATTCCATATTGACAAGAGGGGTTGCTCTGATGGTAAGCAACCCCCACTTCCAACCGAGAGGTTGTGAGTTCGAGTCTCCCCAAGAGCAATGTGGGTAGTTCTTGGAGGGAAGGATGCCGGGTTTCTATTTGGAAACAGCCTCTCTACCTTAGGGTAGGGGTAAGGTCTGCGTACACACTACCCTCCCGAGACCCCACTAAGTGGGATTATACTGGGTTGTTGTTGTTGTTGTTGTTGTTGTTGTTGATATATTTTTTCTTATTTCAGGTTCGGTTATCTTTCTAAGTACATAAAAGATTAATATCTTATAATTATATGTCATCTCGTCTAGTAGGTATGTTATCATTATTTCATGTATCACTATTATTCTTATGATATTCCTTCTAATCTTCTTACTTTATTACCAACACAGTTAGTAACTAATCAATCTAAACGACCTATAATAGAGCTAACCGGAGCTATACCCGACCCAACCCCCCAATTTGGTATCAGAGCTAGTACTAAAAATAGTAGTAATAACAGTAGTAGTAATATTAGTAATAAACAAGACAGATTAAAAGAAGCAGATTGAATTAAAAATGAATTATATGGATTATATTGTGAATTTAATTACTTAAAAATCTCTAAAAATAATAATGATAGATTAGAACAACTTATAGATATAATCTCAGAATTAGAATGGAAACTAATAATACAACTTAAAAAATGAATAAAGAGGAATTTGCAGTAGACGAAAAAACATATGAAAACCCAGAATGACTAAAAATAAAAATTGTATTTTCTAATATAGGAGGAAAATATAAGAAAATAAGAGACAACTTATATCTAATGTTAGAAAAAGAATCACTAAAACTAGAAGATAGCTTAAGTGCTTTAGTAAGAATAACAAGAGAAAATGAGGAAATAGATAGAAAATATGAGATAGAAAAAATTAAACAACAATCAAAAAGAGAAATAAAACAAATAGAAGAAACAAACAATGCTAAAATAATAGAATTAGAAAAAGAATTAAACATGTTAAAAGAACTATATGCAACCAGACAAAAAGAAAAAGAACAAGAAAATAAATTACAAGTTGAGATAAATAGATTCAAAGAACAATTACAAGAAGGAAAAGAATAAAAATTAGAAATAATTAGAACAGAAGAAATAAATGAACCAAATAATAATAGTGATTTAGAAAATTATTCAGAAACAAGCGAAACATATGAGAACTCTTAGAAAATATAGCACAAGTCGAACAAAACGAAGAATGTAGAAATGATCGTATAGAAATAAATGCTATAATAGATGAAAAACCTAGTACATCAGGAACAAAAGATATACAATTAGAGCAAAAAAGTTATATAAATTATATAAATAATTATAAGAAAACATATAGAAATGATACAGAACCAAGATATACAAAATGGATTCCAACACAAATACCAACAACAATACAACATAATTTCTTAGATCAAGACTGTGTAAAAGATATAAATAAGACAATCCAGTTATGGGTAGGATACATGATGAAACATATCATAGATAATAAGATAGGAATATCAGATGTACCAGAATACATAGAAAGAACGTTAATAGGAACGACTAAGTTATGGTTACAAAATATGACTAAAGATGCCTTAGGAGTATTAAGAAATGATAAAAAATTTGATGGTGAAAAAGCTACAACAACTATAGATATTTTGCATAAATATGAAACAACTATAAGAAATGAATTTAGTAGTGCAGAAACAGAAGAAGTAGAATAACATAAAGAAAAAATATTAAATAGAAATTTAATGTCAAAATTAGCAATATGTAATATGTGTTACATAGACGAATATACGTGTGCATTTAAAGAATTTTACTATAAAGGAATATATAGTATAGAGGAAAGTAAAGAAATAAGAAAATTATATTTTTCAAAATTACCAGAACCATTTAGTTCAAAAATATTAAATGATTGGAATAATGCAGCATTACAAGATACTTTAGGAGCAAGAATTAAATACTTACAAAACTGGTTCGCAGAATTATGTGGAAAAACATAAAGAAGAAATTAAAATGGAAAAAACATTAATAAAAACTTAGCATGTTGTAAAGATAAAACATCTCCCCAGTTTGGATGCAATAAAAGATGCTATAATAAAAATCATAATAAAATTAAAAAATATAAAAAGTATAAGTCAAAATTTAAGTATAAAAAACCTAGACGAAGATATTATGTAAAGAAATTTAATAACAAAAGGCAATACCGACCTAAGAAAAAATTATAAGAATGCAAATGTTATAATTTTGGAAAACTAGGACATTTTGCAAAAGATTGCAAAATACCTAAAAATCAAAAAGCTAAGCAAGTATCAGAAATAATAATAAACGACGAAGAATACTGTAATGACCCGGCCCGTCGTTACGGGAATTTACCACCCCGTCATGTTGCAATTACATGTTTTATGCTTTTATATCAGTGTTAGAGCCTATCGGGTGTGTTAGGAGTGAATAGAATTGAAAATGAAGCAAATAGCATGCTTGAAGGAAGTTTGAATATGGAAAGTCAACCTAGAGTTGACTATCGAGTTAGAGTGCTCGGAATCAGATTCTGATGATTCGACTAGTTTCGGGGGATCATTTATGACTTAGGAGAGCAATCAGAATTGAATTTGGAGGTCGGGTGTAGTTTTAGGCTTGAATTGGCTAAGGTTGAATTTTGGCGAAATCCGAACGGTAGGTGAGATTTTGATCCGGGAGTTGGAATGGAATTCCGACAGTTGCAGTAGCTCCGTTAGGTGATTTTGGATATGTCTGCAAATTTTCAGGTCATTCGGAGATCGTCTGGTTGGGTTTTTGATCGAATGTCGGTTGTAGAAGTTGAATGAAAAAAAAAAACTTAGGCTTGAATTGCTTGAATTCGATGTGTGTCCATGTTAAAGTATGTGTTTTTATCATTGGAGCAAGTTCGTATCGTGTTTTGTAGTATGTTAGTGGTTTTCGTTGGGGTCCCGGGGGCCTCGGGGTGATTCCGGACCATCTATCGGGCATTTTGAACTTGGAAAAGGCCTGCTGTAAATTGCAGGTTACTGCCTGCATTAAGCCTTCGCGTGGAATGGGCCACGTTCGCGAAGGCCAGGCGGATCAAAGCATCGCGTTCGCGAGCAGGGGTGTCGCGTTCGCGTAGGCAAGGTAAGGTGAAGCTTTGCGTTCGCGTGACTGGGAGTCGCGATCGCGTAGAAGGAAAGGGGAGAGCTTTGCATTCGCGTGGGAGTGTACGCATTCGCGTAGAAAAAGAACCCAGCGGCTGGGAGATTGTACATCGCGAACGCGTGGTGGAGCATCACGTTCGCGAAGGGTAAACTGGAGCTGAGTATCGCGAACGCGTGAAGACCATCGCGAACGCGTAGAACAAATTGGTCAGGCAGTGAAATTAAAATCACATAACAGAGGGCTCACGAGTTCATATACCAAAAACATAATTTTTGAGCCCTAGAGAGAAGAAATCACGGGAAAACGCTGGGAAATCATCGGGTATTCATCGGAGGTAAGTTTCTTGACTCAAAAACATCATTTTATGGTAGAATTAACATCAATCTTCATGAATTTGGGTAGAAATTGTGAAGGATTGTGGCCTAGATATTGAAAACTAAAATTTGGGTTTTGAAAGGCCAATCGAACTCCGATTTTGTTAAATTTTATATGTATGGACTCGTGGCGAGACGAGGGTTCTGGAAATATGAATTTCGAAATTTTTTGAGATGTGGGCCCGGGGCTCGGGTTTTGCGAATTTTGTGATTTTTGATATTTTTCGAGTTCTTTCGATTGGGTTATGTTCCATTAGCCTATTTTGATATATTTGTGCTAATTTGTGCTAGTTTTGACGTGCGTGGATGCCGATTCGAGGAGCTAAGGCATCGCGGGCATGAGCTTTCGTCGGTTCGAGGTGGGTAATACTTGTAAATGATGTCCTGAGGGTTAGTAAACCCCGGACTTGCACATCTTTGACCCGCTCGAGGACGAGCGTTTGCTTAAGAGGGGGAGAATGTGACGACCCGGCCCGTCGTCACGGGAATTACCACCCCGTTATGTTGAAATTGTATGTTTTATGCTTTTATATCGGTGTTAAAGTCTATCGGGTGAGTTAGGAGTGAATTGGATTGAAAATGAGGCATATAGCCTTTGTGAAGGAAACTTGAATAAGGAAAGTCAACCCGGAGTTGACTATTTGGTTAGAGGGCTCGGAATCGGATTCGGATGATTCGGTTAGTTCCGGGAGGTGATTTGTGACTTAAGGGAGCGATCGGAATTGAATTTGGAGGCCCGGTGTAGAAATAGGCTTGAATTGGCTAAGGTTGAATTTTGGCGAAATCCGAACGGTAGGTGAGATTTTGATCCGGGGGTCGGAATGGAATTCCGACAGTTGCAGTAGCTCCGTTAGGTGATTTTCGATGTGCCTGCAAAATTTTAGGTCATTCGGACGTCGTTTAGTCGGGTTTTTAATTGATTGTGTAATTCGGAATGTTTTAAAGAATTTAGGCTTGAATCCGTGTGTAATTGGTGATTTTAATGTTTAGGATGGTGTTTTAATGATTGGAACAAGTTCGTATCGTGTTTTGGAGTATGTTGGTGGTTTTCGTTGGGGTCCCGGGGGCCTCGGGGTGTTTTCGGATGGTTAAATGGAAGAAAATCATGGAAATTGCAGGTTGGGATTCTGTTTCTGTTGTTTCCGCTCCTGCGGAATTTTGGACGCAGGAGCGAGTCCGCAGAAGCGGACGAGGGGCGCAGGAGCACTTGGCACCGCAGAAGCGGACTCCTTTCCGCTGAAACGGCATCGCTGGTGCGAGCCAGTGATCGCAGAAGCGGACGAGAAGAAAATGGCAAGGTCCGCAGAAGCGGACACTTGACCGCCTGGGCGAGTCCGCAGGAGCGGACTCTGGAGCGCAGAAGCGGATGTTTCCGCAGAAGCGGAAGTTCCATTGCAGAAGCGGAGGCGCTTAAGCGGCCCTTTGCTCGCAGAAGCGGAAGTGGCCGGCTAGGCCTGGAACCGCTGAAGCGACCCTTTGGTCGCGGATACGGACTCGTAGGAGCGGCAATTCTTCCGCAGAAGCGAAAATCGCTGTAAGTTAAGTGTATCAGAAGTTAGAAAAATTTCAGAACATTTCACACATTTGGGTCTCGGCTTTAGAGGCGATTTGGGCGATTTTGAAGAGAAATTCAAGGGAAATCATCGGGTAATCAACTATGGACTTAAACTATGATTAGTATTGATAATATTATGCAATTATATCATGAAAATGGAGGAATTTGGGGTAATTTATGGAGGATTTAGCTCTAGGCTTGAACTTTAGAAAATCAAGGTTTTGAATGGGCAAATGGAGTCCGAATTTGGTAAAATTGATATGCTTAGACTCGTATTGTGATGAGGGTTCCGAATATGTGACTTTCGTGATTTTTTGATAAGCGTACCGAAAGTCGGGTTTTGACAACTTTGGGAATTTTGATGTAAATTGAGTTGTATTGATTGGGTGTAGTCCCATTGGCCTAATTTGTTGTATTTCTACTGTATTGGATCAGATTCTACGCGTGCGGAGCTTGATTCTCGTGGCAAGGGCATTGCGAAATAGTCGTCGCGCTGTATTGAGGTGAGTAATATATGTGGGTGATGACCAGCGGGTTCGAAACCCCGGTATAGCACTTTGTGACGCTGTATAGCGGGGAGACACGCACACTCTTAAGAGTGCGGGGTCGATCATGAACTGGAGACTATATATTAGTCCGACCTGTTGATACTGATATTAGGCTATTCTTAAGCCGTCGAACCTCCTTCTCGGACGGTTGCATATTATATATTGTGATAATGGCCACTCTTGAGCCGAGGAACCCCCTTCTTGGGCGGTTGAGTATACATGTGGGCCGTGAGCCGGTTATTGGATCCCGCGAGGATCGTTATCATTGTCTTATCATATAGACATGCTAGTTTACTACTAGTCCGCAGCTATTTTTGTTATTATGCTAATTCCAATCTCCGGAACTTGATATTACTGTTTTCCAACTGAAAAATGATAAAAGAGTTTTCAAAAACTACTTTTGAGCCTGCGAGGCTGTATCTGCATATTAGCTGACTAGTAGTGGATCGGGCTGCACGCCGCAGCAGGATATATGTTGGATCGGACTGCACGCCGCGAGAATATCTCTATGAGATGTGCTTGGGCTGTAGGAGCCCCTCTGGAGTCTGAACCCCCACAGTGAGCACGGGTACCCAAAATTGGAGTCGGGTTACGCGCCGTAGCGGTCATATCATGCATTGCATTGCATTTAGCTACATCTGCTAGCTGTTATGCTATTTATTGGTATTTGTTGGTACAGGTACAGTGAAGATTGATTCTATGACAGGGTAGCTGATTATAGCTTTACATAGTGCTTTATTGCGGATTTCTTATCTGCGCTTTCTTACCCTTGTTTATTACCACTGAGTCTGGCAGTACTCATTTTACTCCCTGCACCTTGTGTGCAGATCCAGGTACCTCTCAGCAGTGATCCAGTAGCTGTGCGAGGCGACATCCGTGGGATATACGAGGTAGCTGCAGAGTCCACAGGACCCGATATTCCTTCCTACTGTCTTTTGATTTTGTATTGACATTTCCTTCCGCACTTGGTATCTTGTAAACCTTTATACACTCATGTTCAGTAGAGGCTCATGACTCTTGACCCTTCGGTCTATGGGAGTTAGTATATTTTGGGACTTGGTTTCCCCGCTGTTGGTATAAGTATTACTATTGTTTCATATATTAATATGCTTAAATGGGCTAAAGAGAGCTTCTAGCTCCGTTGTTTATATTGATTGGTCAGGCTGGCTTAGCAATGTGCTGGGCGCCATCACGACCGGATTTGGGGTCGTGACAAGTTGGTATCAAAGCCTAGGTTTACTAGGCCTCGTGAGTCTTGAGCCGGTTAGTAGAGTCTTGTGGATCGGTACGGGGACGCCTGTACTTATCCTCGGGAGGCTGCGAACCTTTAGGAAAACTTCACTTTTCTTGAACTATGTCGTGCGATCTTGTTGTTCTGAGAACTGAACTTCTATATTATATTCTCTCGCAGATGGCGAGAACGCGAGCATCGGGACGAGGTGGACGACCTCCATTGCCACCTGTTAGAGGCCGTGGGCGTGGTCGTGCTAGAGTTAGAGGTAGGGCGGGCTGACAGTGCCAGCCGACCCGCCTGTTGTACCGGTTCGGGAGCAGCCCCCGGGGGTTGATGCTCCAGCAGCCCCGGTTCGGGGCCGGACTATATCTATTGCTATTCCCGGTCTTCGGGAGACTCTTGCTCGGATATTATCGGTGTGTTCCGGTTTGGCTCGGGTAGTTTCGGCTACCGCTACTGTAGCGACATCTCAGTCAGGGGGTGGTCAGCGGACCCCTGCAGCTCGCACACCTGACCCGGTTGTTCGGGGACTTCGGACGCCGGAGGCGGTCCCCGCTCGGGTGGTTGTACCGGTTATTCCTCCGGCTGCACCAGCTCCGGCCCAGAGCATATGGTTGAGGTTATGCCCGAGGACGAGCGACGTCGTCTTGAGAGATTTGGTAGACTTCGGCCACCCCATTTCGGTGGCGTTGAGGGCGAGGATGCCCGGGGTTTCTTGGATAAGTGTCGAGAAGATGCTGCGTACGGCTGGTATTCTTGAGTCCAGCAGAGTTTCATTTACTACATTTCAGTTCACCGGTCCCGCATTTGATTGGTGGGAGGAGTTTGAGAGGCGTAGGCTTGCAAGAGCAACACCTCTCACATGGCAGCAGTTCTCTACTCTCTTTCTAGAGAAATATGTACCTCAGTCTCGTCGCGAGGAGCTACGTCGCCAGTTCGAGTGGTTGATTCAGGGCGACATGTCTGTGACCCGGTATGAGCTTAGATTCACTCAGTTGGCTAGGCATGCCACATGGATGATCCCCACTGATAGGGAGAGGATCGGGAGGTTCATTGATGGCCTCAACTACTCTATCCGTATTCTTATGACCAGCGAGCGAGTTCTGTCATCATCGTTTGAGCAGGTAGCTGATATGGCACGCTCCATTGAGGCGGATCGTCGCCGAGAGAGAGAGGAGCGGGAGGCCAAGAGGCCTCGTGGTTCCGGTAGTTTCAGTGGTGCTCCATCTAGAGGGCATTCCCAGCAGAGCAGAGGTCGCTCATCTAGACCTTCTCATTCGAGCCGCCCAGAGCAGAGCGGAGGTTCTTATGGTCGTGGTCGACGGGGGTTTCAGCAGGGTCAGTCATCACTTAGTGCCCTTCCAGCCCATTCTCCAGCACCAGGTGCATGTTATGAGTGTGGTGAGTTTGGCCACATGAGGAGATATTGCCCTCGACTACGTAGGGGCAGGACTCAGCGGAGGGATCAGCCCTCCTCTTCAGCACCATCTCGGTCTAGTAGAGGTGGAGGTCGGTCTTCTCGTGGTCGCCCCGGGGGCGAGGAGAGATACGGTGGAGGCCAAGCACGGTTCTATGCACTTCCCGACGGGCGTGATGCGGTTGCCTCCGATCGCTGTGATTACGGGTATCATTTATGTCTGTCCGAGAGATGCCTCTGTTCTATTTGATCCGGGGTCCACATATTCTTGCGTGTCCTCTTATTTTGCACATCATTTGGGTGCAACTCGTGGTAGTCTTGATTTACCTCTGTTCATGTATCCACCCCCGTGGGTGATACGATTGTTGTGGATCATGTCTATAGATCCTGTGTTATGTCTATTGGGGGTCTGGAGACCCAGGCAGATTTGTTATTGTTGGGTATGGTGGACTTTGATGTTATATTGGGTATGGATTGGTTGTCTCCGTACCATGCTATATTGGACTATCATGCTAAGACAGTTACGTTGGCCATTCCTGGTATTTCTCAGATCGAGTGGCGGGGTTCGACCGATTTCGTCCCTAGCCGTGTTATTTCGTTCTTAAAAGCTCAGAGGATGGTTGAAAAAGGGTGTTTATCGTACTTAGCTTTTGTGAGAGATGTGGGAGCTGAATCTCCTAGCATTGATTATGTACCTGTTGTGAGGGACTTCCCAGATGTATTCCCCTCAGACCTGCCGGGCATGCCGCCGGACAGGGATATTGATTTTGGCATTGACTTGGTGCCGGGCACTCGGCCCATATCCATTCCTCCTTATCGGATGGCACCAGCTGAGTTGAAAGAACTGAAAGAGCAGCTTCAAGAGCTTCTGGATAAGGGTTTCATCCGTCCTAGTGTGTCACCGTGGGGTGCGCTGGTATTATTTGTTAAAAAGAAAGATGGTTCCATGCGAATGTGTATTGATTATAGGCAATTGAACAAAGTGACGGTGAAGAACAAGTACCCTCTACCGCGCATAGATGATTTGTTTGATCAGTTACAGGGTGCGAGGGTGTTTTCTAAGATCGATCTTCGTTCAGGCTATCATCAGCTGAAGATCAGGGACTCGGATATTATGAAGACTGCATTCGGGACCCGATATGGTCATTATGAGTTTCTTGTGATGTCTTTTGGGCTGACCAACGCCCCAGCAACATTTATGCATCTGATGAACAGTGTGTTCGGGCCTTATTTGGATTCATTTGTGATTGTGTTCATTGATGACATTCTAGTCTACTCCCGTAGTCAGGAGGAGCATGCTCAGCATTTGAGTATTGTGTTGCAGAGATTGAGAGAGGAGAAGCTATATGCTAAATTCTCCAAGTGCGAGTTTTAGCTCGAGTCCGTAGCATTTCTGGGACATGTGGTGTCTCGTGATGGTATTCAGGTTGATCAGAAAAAGATAGAGGCGGTGCAGAGTTGGCCTAGACCGACCTCAGCTACAGAGATCAGGAGTTTTCTTGGTTTGGCGGGATATTATCGCCGGTTTGTTCAGGGATTTTCATCCATTGCTTCTTCATTGACTAAATTGACCCGGAAGGGTGCACCATTCGTGTGGTCGGATGAGTGCGAGGAGAGCTTTCAGAAGCTCAAGACAGCTTTGACCACAGCTCCAGTGTTAGTATTGCCATCAGCTTCAGGTTCATATACCGTTTATTGTGATGTCTCGAGAGTGGGGATAGGTTGTGTGTTGATGCAGGAAGGAAAGGTAATTACTTATGCTTCTCGGCAGTTGAAACCGCATGAGAAGAACTATCCTGTTCATGACTTGGAGCTAGCCGCCATTGTTCATGCCTTGAAGATTTGGAGGCACTATTTGTACGGTGTGTCTTGTGAGGTGTATACCGACCATCGTAGTCTCCAGCACTTGTTCAAACAGAAAGACCTTAATTTGAGACAGCGGAGATGGCTTGAGTTGCTGAAGGATTATGACATTACTATATTATATCACCCGGGGAAGGCCAATGTGGTGGCCGATGCTTTGAGCCGGAAGGCGGTCAGTATGGGGAGCTTGGCATATATTCCAGCTGAGGAGAGGCCATTTGCCCATGATGTTCAAGTGCTAGCCAATCGGCTAGTGAGGTTAGATATTTCGGAGCCCAGCAGGGTATTGGCTTGTGTTGTATCTCGGTCATCTCTATATGATCGTATTCGTGAGCACCAGTATGATGATCCACATTTGGCTATCCTGAGGGACAGAGTTCAGCATGATGATGCTAGAGATGTCACCATTGATAGTGACGGCATATTAAGGATGCAGGGCCGGATATGTGTGCCCAATGTTGATGGCCTTCGTGAGTTGATTTTGGAGGAGGCCCATAGCTCGCGGTATTCTATCCATCCAGGAGCCGCTAAGATGTATCAAGATTTGAAACAGCACTATTGGTGGAGAAAGATGAAAATGGACATTGTCAGACATGTAGCACGGTGCCTCAACTGTCAGCAGGTTAAGTACGAGCATCAGAGGCCCGGTGGTGTATTTCGGCGCATTGCCATTCCCGAGTGGAAATGGGAGAGGATCACTATGGACTTTGTTCCTCGGACTCCCTCGGACGGCGAGGAAGTTTGATTACGTATGGGTGATTGTGGATAGGCCGACCAAGTCAGCTCACTTCGTTCCGGTTAGTACTACCTACTCATCGGAGCGGTTGGCATCGATCTTTATTTGAGAGATTGTTCGGTTGCATGGAGTCCCAGTGTCTATCATATCCGACAGGGGTACTCAGTTCACTTCTCAGTTTTGGAGAGCATTCCAGCGAGAGATGGGTACGCGGGTTGAGTTGAGTACTGAGCATTTCACCCCCAGACAGACGGGCAGTCTGAGCGCACTATTCAGATCTTGGAGGATATGTTCCGAGCTTGTGTGATTGATTTTGGTGGTTCCTGGGATGAGTTCCTACCACTTGCTGAGTTTGCCTACAACAACAGTTATCAGTCGAGTATTCAGATGGCCCCGTATGAGGAATTGTATGGCAGGCGGTATAGATCCCCCGTGGGATGGTTTGAGCCTGGTGAGGTTAGATTGATAGGGACTGAGTTAGTCCAGGATGCTCTGGATAGAGCAAAGTTGATCCGGGAGAGGCTTCGTACGGCACAGTCTCGTCAGAAGAGTTATGCGGACCGTAGAGTTCGAGAGTTGTCTTTCATGGTTGGTGACAGAGTATTGTTGAAGATTTCACCTATGAAGGGTGTCATGAGGTTTGGGAAGAAAGGAAAGTTGAGTCCCGGGTACATTGGTCCTTTTGAGATACTTAGGAGAGTTGGAGAGGTGGCATATGAGTTGGCCTTGCCGCCCAGCTTATCCAGCGTTCATCCAGGTATTCCATGTGTCTATGCTCCGGAAGTACATTGGAGATCCGTCTCATGTATTAGATTTCAGCACCATTCGGCTTGATGGTGATCTATCCTATGATGTGGAGCCTATTGCCATTTTGGGACGGCAGGTGAGAAAATTGAGGTCTAAGGAGATTGCATCAGGTTAAGGTTCAGTGGAGAGGTCGACCCGTGGAGGAGGCCACTTGGGAGATCGAGCGGGAGATGCGGAGCAGATATCCTCACTTGTTTGAGACTTCGGGTATGTTTCTTGACCCGCTCGAGGACGAGCGTTTGCTTAAGAGGGGGAGAATGTGACGACCCGGCCCGTCGTCACGGGAATTACCACCCCGTTATGTTGAAATTGTATGTTTTATGCTTTTATATCGGTGTTAAAGTCTATCGGGTGAGTTAGGAGTGAATTGGATTGAAAATGAGGCATATAGCCTTTGTGAATGAAACTTGAATAAGGAAAATCAACCCGGAGTTGACTATTTGGTTAGAGGGCTCGGAATTGGATTCTGGATGATTCGGTTAGTTCCGGGAGGTGATTTGTGACTTAGGGGAGCGGTCGGAATTTAATTTGGAGGCCCGGTGTAGAAATAGGCTTGAATTGGCTAAGGTTGAATTTTGGCGAAATCCGAACGGTGGTGAGATTTTAATCCGGGGGTCGGAATGGAATTCCGATAGTTGCAGTAGCTCCGTTAGGTGATTTTGGATGTGCCTGCAAAATTTCAGGTCATTCGGACGTCGTTTAGTCGGGTTTTTAATTGATTGTGTAATTCGGAATGTTTTAAAGAATTTAGGCTTGAATCCGTGTGTAATTGGTGATTTTAATGTTTAGGATGGTGTTTTTATGATTGGAACAAGTTCGTATCGTGTTTTGGAGTATGTTGGTGGTTTTCGTTGGGGTCCGGGGGGCCTCGGGGTGTTTTCGGATGGTTAAACGGAAGAAAATTGTGGAAAAATTGCAGGTTGGGATTCTGTTTCTGTTGTTTCCGCTCCTGCGGAATTGGGGGCGCAGGAGCGAGTCCGCGAAGCGGACGAGGGGCGCAGGAGCACTTGGTTACGCAGAAGCGGAAATCCTTCCGCTGAAACGATGTCGCTGGTGCGAGCCAATGATCGCAGAAGCGGACGAGAAGAAAATGGGAAGGTCCGCAGAAGCGGACACTTGACCGCCTGGGCGAGTCCGCAGGAGCGGACTCTGGAGCGCAGAAGCGGATGTTTTCGCAGAAGCGGACGTTTCATCGCAGAAGCGGACGCGCTTAAGCGGTCCTTTGCTCGCAGAAGCGGAAGTGGCCGGCTAGGCCTGGAACCGCTGAAGCGACCCTTTGGTCGCGGATACGGACTCGTAGGAGCGGAAATTCTTCCGCAGAAGCGAAAATCGCTGTAAGTTAAGTGTATCGGAAGTTAGAAAAATTTCAGAACATTTCACACATTTGGGTCTCGGCTTTAGAGGCGATTTGGGCGATTTTGAAGAGAAATTCAAGGGAAATCCTCAGGTAATCAACTATGGACATAAACTATGATTAGTATTGATAATATTATGCAATTATATCATTAAAATGGAGGAATTTGGGGTAATTTATGGAGGATTTAGCCCTAGGCTTGAACTTTAGAGAATCAAGGTTTTTTAATGGGCAAATGGAGTCCGAATTTGGTAAAATTGATATGCTTAGACTCGTATTGTGATGAGGGTTCCGAATATGTGACTTTCGTGATTTTTCGATAAGCGTACCGAAAGTCGGGTTTTGACAACTTTGGGAATTTTGATGTAAATTGAGTTGTATTGATTGGGTGTAGTCCCATTGGCCTAATTTGTTGTATTTCTACTGTATTTGATCAGATTCTACGCGTGCGGAGCTTGATTCTCGTGGCAAGGGCATTGCGGAATAGTCGTCGCGTTGTATTGAGGTGAGTAATATATGTGGGTGATGACCAGCGGGTTCGAAACCCCGGTATACCACTTTGTGACGCTGTATAGCGGCGAGACACGCACACTTTTGAGAGTGCGGGGTCGATCATGAACTGGAGACTATATATTAGTCCGACCTGTTGATATTGTATTATTGGCTATTCTCGAGCCGTCGAACCTCCTTCTCGGATGGTTGCATATATATATATATTGTGATAATGGCCACTCTTGAGCCGAGGAACCCCCTTCTTGGGCGGTTGAGTATACATGTGGGCCGTGAGCCAGTTATTGGATCCCGCGAGGATCGTTATCATTGTCTTATCATATAGACATGCTAGTTTACTACTAGTCCGCAACTATTTTTGTTATTATGCTAATTCCAATCTCTGGAACTTGATATTACTTGTTTTCCAACTGAAAAATGATAAAAGAGTTTTCAAAAACTATTTTTGAGCACTGCGAGGCTGTATCTGCATATTAGCCGACTAGTAGTGGATCGGGCTGCGCGCCGCGGCGAGATATATGTTGGATCGGACTGCACGCCGCAGGAATATCTCTATGAGATGTGCTTGGGCTGTAGGAGCCCTCCGGAGTCTGAACCCCCACAGTGAGCACGGGTACCCAAAATCGGAGTCGGGCTACGCGCCGTAGTGGTCATATTATGCATTGCATTGCATTTAGCTACATCTGCTAGCTGTTATGCTATTTATTGGTATTTGTTGGTACAGGTACAGTGAAAATTGATTCTATGACAGGGTAGCTGATTATAGCTTTACATAGTGCTTTATTGCGGATTTCTTATCTGCGCTGTCTTACCCTTGTTTATTACCACTGAGTCTGGCAGTACTCATTTTACTCCCTGCACCTTGTGTGAAGATCCAGGTACCTCTCAGCAGTGATCCAGTAGCTGTGCGAGGCGACATCTGTGGGATATACGAGGTAGCTGCAGAGTCCGCAGGACCCGATATTCCTTCCTACTGTCTTTTGATTTTGTATTGACATTTCCTTCCGCACTTGGTATCTTGTAAACCTTTATACACTCATGTTCAGTAGAGGCTCATGACTCTTGACCCTTCGGTCTATGGGAGTTAGTATATTTTGGGACTTGGTTTCCCCGCTGTTGGTATAAGTATTACTATTGTTTCATATATTAATATGCTTAAATGGGCTAAAGAGAGCTTCTAGCTCCGTTGTTTATATTGATTGGTCAGGCTGGCTTAGCAATGTGCTGGGCGCCATCACGACCAGATTTGGGGTCGTGACAAGCACCATTGGGGATTGTGACTTGGTCCGTCCCGCGTAATAAATAATAACACCTAATTATTGAAGTGAATTGGACTAATTATCATGTTTGGGCTTCGTGCCAATTATTTGAGTCCTTCAGGGATTGGTATCACTGTTTTGATAACACTGTGCATATTTGATTCTAAATTTAAGTTTTAAAATGGTATTTTTGCTATTCAACATTTTTATAAGGTTATGAAAAACTTGAACAAGGTCTTAATAACATTTTTAGCTGTGAGCTAATATGATATTGTTGCCGTAAGGCTTTCTTGATTATTTGTTATACTGAGTGGGGCCGAGGGCCATATGTTAGGGCATGACATTTTATGTGAGCATATGCATACACATGCATGGATCGGATTGCACGCCGCAGTGGTATACGGATCGGGCTGCGCGCCGCAGCAGGTGTGATATTAATATTGTGCTTGGGCTGTAGGAGCCCCTCCGGAGTCTGAACCCCCACAGTGAGCACGGGTACCCAAATTGGATCGGGCTACACGCCGTAGCGGTCATATGCATTGCATGGCATACATACATTGGTTTACGTGTACTACGTGGCATAACATTTAGCACTCATACATTACTGGCACACATGCATTAGTTGCCTTATTGACCAGATCTCCTGGTGTAAATTGATAAGGAGTGTTGAGCCCGAGAGGCTGATTTGAGTGCGGACTTGCACTGCTTGAGATTGTATCCAGGTATTGGTATATTATCATGAAAGAAAGTAGTTAAAATTAAGATTTCTAAATAATCTACTCACATATGCTTGAAAGGAATAAAAAGATAGTCTTGTATTGTGTAGCATGAGGTAGTGCCTATCGTGGTTTTCTTCCCTTCAACATTATTTACTTTTATTACTGCTGAGTTGGAAGTACTCACACCCGACTCCCTGCACCTTGTGTGCAGATCCAGGTACATCACAGCAGAGCTGATTCCATTGCGGCTCGGGAGTGCTATTGGACAGTCGAGGTAGCTGCCAGCGTTCGCAGGACCTGATTCTCCAGTTTGTCTATATTTTGTTCCGATTATCCCACACTTGTGCATAGTTATATTCACTATTTACACTTGTATATTCCGTAGAGGCTCATGACTCTTGACCATTCGGTCTATGGGAGTTGACACCTCTTGGGACTTGGTTCCCTCTTTTTAATGTATCTATCACTGTTGAATTATTCTGTTATGCTTAAATTGAATAAAGTGAGCTTGTGGCTCCGTGATTGTTGTTAATTGGTCAGGCTGGCCTAGCAATGTGCTGGGCGCCATCACGACCGGATTTGGGGTCGTGACAAGTTGGTATCAGAGCCTAGGTTTACTAGGCCTCGTGAGTCTTGAGCCGGTTAGTAGAGTCTTGTGGATCGGTACGGGGACGCCTGTACTTATCCTCGGGAGGCTGCGAACCTTTAGGAAACACTTCACATATCTTGGAATTCTTATCCTGCGCACTTGATTCAGCTTGAGATATACTTTTTGAAATTCCTTCCGCACGTCTGTGTACGCATCGAGCGCTCAATAATGTAATTGCCTTATGGCTTGTGATTTCCTCAAACGAGGGGCGAGATATAATCTCTGTGAGTTCATGTTAGGCCAGTCAGGATGACTTGAGGCTGGACCTTGTTTGTGACTTGAGCATCGAGGTATTGATTTTGTGACTGGGGATTTGGACTTGATCCTTCCTGATTGATAGATTACTGTGTATAATGACTGAGACTGGCTTATATCTATGTATTTGGGCTAGTAGCCATGTTTGGGGCCTTGTGCCGATCTGTAGAGTATTAGGGAGGCTTACTAATGGATGAGCTGTTAATTGTTCGACTCTTGTCTAATCTGTTGTGTAGCCCCGAGCTATGGGTGTGGTGAATAATTATCATATCTCGTAATTGGAAGGTAAAGTGCCTTATATGTAGTGGAACGAGTTTAAACTCAGGAAGACTAAAGTGATTTTGATATGTGTTATGATTCGAGCAGCTACATCACAGGTTCAAGTATAAATTGTGATAATATGATTCATATAGTATTGGGATTTAATGTTGTTGAAATACATTGTGATATCTTGTTGAGTTGTGGATGTATTGTTAGAATGGTTTGGTGATTCTCTGGAAGGTGGATAGGCCAATTTACAAAGGAAACTCTACCGAAAGTTTTGGAAAATTTGGGACTTAGAAAGATTTCTGTCACCTAAAGGGAGTGGGCTTATTGGTGGTGCGTGTATATCTGCAAGAATTGGAGAAGAGCTAAGGTCTCTGATGATTCGAGTCTCTGCCAAGGCTTGTAAATGACTTGAGTTTAATCTCATATTAATATTTCGGCATGATATGAGTGGTTGAAAGTGCTTTGATGAATGGCTTCGAGCTAAGTTGGGGAGGTTGCTATTAATTAACTGATTGCACTATTGTGTGCTATGTTGATTCTGTCTCTAAGTATGTTAGGAAATTCTGGTAAAGGTTATGGTGCTTCGTAGATCTGATGAAGTACTAGGGTGTTTTGAACTGTTGTTGGTAAAGAATATTCACCGTATAGAAAAGAAAGATAGCTGATTGTATCTGTAAGTAATCATGTTCTGCGATGTCAGAGTTCTAACAAAACACGAGTGGTTCTACTCAATAGGACAGTTGAATTACAGCTGAATAAGGGTGAATGATGCCCGAGAATGGTTTTGCAGTGTTCTAGATTTTGCTTGTAACAGTCAGGTGCCTTAAGATTTGTGTATGTGGCTAAAGATGGCGGTTTCGTTAGGGAAGATCAAGACTTGTGTTATATCATGTGAATGGTGGGATTCTAGGTATCCGTATTGGGAAACATTGAGAGAGTATTTAGTGGCCTATGGGTGTTAGACCGTGTGGTCTTGTGTACGAGTCTCGTGTGGTAACATGAGTTGATGTATTATGGTACTACAGTAAAGACTGATATGAAATTAGAGATGAATCAGAAAGGAAACTTGGTAAATGGAACAACTTGTTAATAAACCAGAATGGTATAAAAAGGGATACGATTGATTCCTAGTATGTGGTTGAAGTAATGAGTCTTGCAGACATTGCAGCAAAGCTCTTGAGTGCTGGCAGTTGTGTAACTCGATATGGGTATAAGGACTCAGTCCTGGCAGTTTAACTTATGCAATGTAATTGGGAGAAAGAGTTTATGATGTGTTCTACCATGGTTTGAAAATGAGTGAATTTTTCCTGTTGGCATGTAAGGTCTGGAATGTGCAATGAGTTTTCTCTATATGGGATCATGAAAGTCCTTGACTAGTTGAGTGCGCCGATGTTGAGGCGGAGGAAAGGGATATGAATTTCCATGTTGTCTTAGTGTGATATGGTATATACGATGTGTTATGGAAAGTTGATAATGGTATATTCTAGGTTTTGAGATCAGTTCATAATATATGAGAAATCAATAAAATTATTGAGCAGCGCGGACAACTGCAAGTGAATTAAGAATCGATCTTTCTGATGATTTAAGAAAATGGTACTGCTATTCTATTAATTTGGCAGGGAATATGGTCCAAAAAGGGCCAGGTAATATAAACCGATAATATTTGGTGGTGTGATGGTATCCTCTTGTTAGATTGACATTGATGATTGAGTTGTAAATGGCATAAGGAAATATCCGAATGGCTTTCGTGGTATGAATGGGTGCTTGATGTGCGTTATGTATTCGTACGGTGGAGTGTGGAACCAGGTATAGCGATTCATGTGTTATATATGTGTTAGAGACTAGAAGTTCTCGTAATCCGCCTATGCTGTGGTTGTATATCGTGTGTATCAACACCGTTTTGTGGTTATTGGAAATCGGAAGCCTAGTGGTTTTCTCTTAGCTTGATATGATGAATTTGGGTTATGATACCTTATTTCAGACTGGTTGACATAAGACAGGTCGTCTAGACAAATGAGCTATGGACTATGTCGGAAAATGACACAAATTAAGTAGCAGAGAGCATCAGAGTATGCTCCAACAGAGTAGTTGTACCCAAGACCAGCGGACGGCTGGTAGGCATAGCTTTGTCAGTTGGACCTTAGTGGCGGATGTTAGTGTAGAAGTATCTACCATTGATTAGTTATGGTATTGAGGAACTTTGTCGGATGCGTTTCTTGTGGCCAAACTTGAGGCTATATATGTTTATTATGATGAGCAACTTGACTCGACGCGTATTTATTTGGCGAGGGTTACTTGGATCGGGTGGCACGCCGCCACGGGTATGGTATCTAGATCGGGTGGCACGCCGCCACGGGTATGTCATTGGAGCGGGTTGCACGCCGCAACAGAATATTGTGAAAATATAGTTAGTTATATGCTACTGGGTATACAATACTTCCCCACTTCTGAGGGAAAATCCGTTTTGAGTATCGCTTGGCGAGTGGCACATCGGTTGTGTCCTTTTAGGATTTAATAGCATACGTTAATTGTTTCACCGTGGTTGAGGTTGATTGCTTGGGTTCAAGACCTAGATCTGTGCGTGGCTAACCGTTTTGAGCTTGGTAGCTTGAGGTGCTTCATGAGTAATAGTGTTTGGATAGAATCACGAATCGTGGCAAGGCCACGTGATGTTATGACCTCTCGAGGAGGATTCAGGTACTCTATTTCTATAATGCGAGACACGATCTCAGTTCTATGTTATGATGACACAGTGGAATTGAATTGCAGCTCTTTTGATGGAAACAGTTATCATGGTTTGAGCTGTCATGATTCGAGTGTGTTCAGACGTTTCTATTGGAGCCTATGTTGTGCTCGTCGTGGCTTAGGCCGTGTTGAGGTGTCTTATCACCAGTGCAGTGTGTTATAATCGAAATGACCGTTGGAGTTATTAATGAATACGAGCATATTGGATCTTAGCTTGTTAGAAAGGTAATACCGAGATTTGGGTCCGAAATCTGTTGTGGTATCAATTAAAAGTGAAATGGATTCATGAATGGTTGACCTGAGAGATGGGTTCGATATATCGCGTGTTCAGTTACCGTGGACATGATATGGAGGTGTTGGAATAAGGCTCTATCTAATGAAAGAGGTTTTCAGCTAGTATTTGGTTATTGTGGCCAGTTGTTGTGATTAGAGACTATCGTCTCGAGTGATGGTGTCACGACCCAAATCCGGTCGTGATGGCGCCCAACAATCAAGCTAGGCCAGCCAGACCAACAATTTAATTATCACAACGATATCAGTCCCAAATGGACAACCCAAGAAGAATATATGAGTTTAAGAACTCCAATAATAATAATAAATAACAAGATACTGACACTCCCAAAGATTCGGAGTCACAAGTCTAGAGCCTCTAACAAACCCAACAGGAATAGAGAGTACTGTATAGAAATACTCAAGTCCGAATACAAAATACGAAATAACAACTGGAAAGGAGAGGAGAAGCTAGGTTCTGCGAACGTGGGCAGCTACCTCAGCAACTCGATGTGACACTGCAAACGCTGGAATGCCTGTCTACTGCTCCTGAGTACCTGAGTCTGCACACAAAAGGTGCAGGGAGTAGGGGTGAGTACTAAGTACTCAGTGAGTAACAAATATATATAAGTAGCTGACAGTAAGAAATCCACAAAATACCACAATATGAAGCTACACTACAGTCCGAATCTCCTACGAACTAGCAGCAACAATACAATACAACTACCACAGAGTAATTCAACAAATACAGATGCAATGTAATGCACATAACCGCTACGGCGTGTAGCCCGATCCAATTTAACGTCGACGGCGCTCACCGGGGGTGTGTACAGACTCCGGAGGGGCTCCTACAGCCCAAGCGCAATACTGCTGCGGCGTGCAGCCCGATCCTCATATCAACCACTGCGGCGTGCAGCCCGATCCATGCTCAGTCCACAATAAGCAAATAAGTCACAAAACAGTTCATTTTTCTTAATTCCAGTTTCCGGTTCATAATTTATGAAAAATACTTTAACTTTATTAAATTTGCAAAAACCCGTGACTTAACATTTCAAAAAGGTGATTTCAATTTCCAGGACTGAGATCAGTGATTTAAGCAAATATAGCTATCACATAAATATTGTCCTCTAAGGACGCTACAGATCGGCACAAGGCCCCAAACAAGGCTTATCACCCACAAATATATCAAATACAGTGTATTTCCAACACTAATAACATATTATTCATTTCCGGGATGGACCAAGTCTCAATCCCCGGTCACAATCAATCCCGCACCTGCCACGGTGTGCGAGCCACGCCCTACTAGCATCACAATGTGCTAAGCCGGGGTTTCGAACCCTCAAGCTACCATATACACAAACTACTCACCTCTAGCCGGTCGTAGACTCGTCCGCGATGCCTTTTCCTTTGAATTTAGCTCCCTCGTGCGTGGAATCTAGTCAAACCACAATAATTATATCAAATACGGGTCAAATAATCATAACCCATTTCAATTTACATGAAATTCGCATAAATACACTAAGTTGGTAAAACCCGACCCCGGGCCCACTGCTCGGAAAATTTTGAAATTAGTACCAACGCGACCCTCATCTCGCCACGAGTCCGTGCATATAAAATTTATCGAAATCGGAGTTCAAATGGCCTTCCAAATCCAAAAATCCCTTTTTCAATACTTAGGCCACATTTCTTCAAGATTTCTACCCAATTTCATGAAGATTGATGTTAATACTACCATAAAATGATGTTTTTGAGTCAAGAATCTTACCTCCGACGAATACCCGATGATTCCTCAGTGATTTCCTCGAGTTTGCTTCTCTCTAGGGCTCAAAATTGAGTTTTGGGGGTGTAAACCCGTAAGCTCTCTGTTCTGCAATTTAATTCACTGCCAGAACATTTAACCTTACGCGATTGCGACTCGCCTCATGCGATCGCGATGTTCAAAATTCCGGACTCACGCGATCGCGACTCGCCTCACGCGATCGCGATGTTTAAACATCCGGATTCACGCGATCGCGTCTCTATTCCTGCGATCGCGTAGCAAAAATTTCCCTGGACCCTATTTCTCTTATACGCGATCGCGTAGATGCTCATGCGATCGCGATGGCCACCCGGCTAACTCTACGCGATCGCGACTGGTGATCCTGCGATCGCGATGGCCTAGCCCCCAACCCTACGCGATCGCGTCCCCCTCCCCGCGATCGCGGAGAGCAAAAACTTGCTGCGTTTATGACAGCAACCAGCCTTCTCATTTTTTTCCAAAAATGGTCCGTTTGGACCCCCGGATTCATCCCGAGACCCCGGGACCCCAACGAAAACCACCAACATACTCCAAAACACGATACGAACTTGTTCCAATCATAAAAACACCATACTAAACATCAAAATCACCATTTACACACGAATTCAAGCCTAAGTTTATTCAAAACTTTCAAAACTAACATTCAATCTAGAACCCGATCAAACGATGTCCGAATGACCTAAAAATTTGCGGACATATCAAAAATCACATAACGAAACTACATAAATTGTCGGAATTCCATTCCGACCCCCGGATCAAAATATCACCTACCATCCGGTTTTCGCCAAAAATCAACCTTCGCCAATTCAAGCCTAAAACTACACCGGACCTCCGAATTCAATTCCGATTGTTCTCCTAAGTCATAAATGATCCCCCGGGAACTAGTCGAATCATCAGAGTTCGATTTCGAGCACTCTAAATCAATAGTCAACTCTTGGTTGACTTCTCATATTCAAGCTTTCTTCAAACATGCTATTTGTTTCATTTTCAATCCAAATCACTCCTAACTCACCCAATATACTCTAATACTGATCTAAAAGCATAAGATATGTAAATGCAAGGTAACGGGGTGGTAATTCTCGTAACGACGGGCCGGGTCGTTACATTCTCCCCAACTTAAACAAACGCTCGTCCGCGAGCGGGTTAAGAAACATACCTAGAACATCAAACAAGTGTGGATATCTGCTCCGCATTTCCTGCTGGGTCTCCCAAGTTGCTTCCTCCACGGGACGACCTCTCCACTGCACTTTCACTGAAGCTATATCCTTGGATCTCAGCTTACGAACCTGTCGACCCACAATGGTTACTGGTTCCACATCATAAGTCAAATCCTCATCTAGCTGTATCGTGCTGAAATCTAACACATGAGACGGGTCTCCAACATACTTCCGGAGCATAGATACATGGAACACCGGGTGAACTCCCGATAAACTGGGTGGCAAAGCAAGCATATAAGCCACCTCCCCAACTTTCCTAAGCACCTCAAAAGGTCCAATAAACCTTGGGCTCAACTTCCCTTTCTTTCCAAACCTCATAACACCCTTCATAGGCGAAACCTTCGGCAACACCTTCTCACCTACTGAATAAGACACATCTCGGACCTTCCGGTCCGCATAACTCTTCTGACGCGACTGAGCCGTGCGTAATCTCTCCTGGATCACCTTCACCTTGTCTAAGGCATCTTGGACTAACTCTGTCCCCAACAACCTAGCCTCGCCGGGCTCGAACCAACCGACTGGAGACCTACACCGTATCCCATATAAAGCTTCATACGGTGCCATCTGAATACTGGACCGATAGCTATTATTATAAGCAAACTCCGCCAAAGGCAAATAATCAGCCCACGAACCACCGAAATCAATGACACAAGCACGCAACATGTCCTCTAATATCTGAATAGTACGCTCAGACTGCCCATCCGTCTGTGGATGAAATGCTGTGCTCAGCTCTACCTGTGAACCCAACTCTCGCTGAAATGTCCTCCAGAACTGAGAAGTGAACTGGGTACCTCTGTCCGATATAATAGAAATAGGAACTCCATGCAATCTCACTATCTCACGGATGAATATCTCTGCCAACCGCTCTGAGGTATAGGTAGTACACACTAGGATGAAGTGAGCTGACTTGGTCAACCTATCCACCACCACCCAAACTGAATCAAACTTCCTCGCTGTCCGAGGGAGTCCACTAACAAAGTCCATAGTAATCCTTTCCCACTTCCACTCAGCAATATCAATACGCTGGAATACACCACCAGGTCTCTGATGCTCATACTTGACCTGCTGACAGTTTAAACACCGAGCCACATGGTTCACAATATCCTTCTTCATCTTTCTTCACCAGTAATGCTGCTTCAATTCCTGATACATCTTCGCAGCTCCTGGATGGATAGAATACCGCGAGCTGTGGGCCTCCTCCAATATCAATTCGCGAAGGCCATCAACATTGGGCACGGATATCCGGCCCTGCATCCGCAATACACCATTACTATCAATAGTGACATCTCTGGCATCATCATGCTGAACTCTGACCTTAAGGACAAGTAAGTGTGGATCATCATACTGGTGCTCTCGAATACGATCATATAAAGAAGAACGAGCTACTACACAAGCCATCACCCGACTGGGCTCAGAAATATCCAGCCTCACCATCTGATTAGCCAACGCCTGAACATCAACTGCAAGGGGTCTCTCCCCAACTGGAATATACGCCAAGCTGCCCATACTAATAGCTTTCCGGCTCAATGCATCAGCCACCACATTGGCTTTCCCGGGATGGTACAAGATAGTAATATCATAGTCCTTAAGCAATTCAAGCCATCTCCGCTGCCTCAAATTTAGATCTTTCTGCTTAAACAAATGCTGAAGGCTGCGGTGGTCTGTATATACATCATAAGATACACCATATAAGTAATGCCTCCAGATCTTCAAGGCATGAACAAAGCAGCTAACTCCAAATCATGAACAGGGTAGTTCTTCTCGTGGGCCTTTAGCTGACGAGAAGCATATGCAATAACTCTACCCTCCTGCATCAACACACAATCGAGTCCAACTATAGAAGCATCACAATACACTGTATATGACCTTGAGGCTGATGGCAACACAAGTACTGGAGCGGTGGTCAAAGCCTCCTTGAGCTTCTGAAAGCTCTCCTCACATTATCAGACCACACAAATGGAGCATTCTTCTATATCAACTTAGTCAACGGTGAAGCAATAGATGAGAAACCCTGAACAAGCCGGCGATAATAGCCTGCCAAGCCAAGAAAACTCCGAATCTCTGTAGCTGAGGAAGGTCTGGGCCAATTCTGCACAGCCTCAACCTTCTGGGGATCAACCCGAATACCATCACTGGACACTATATGTCCCAGAAAACCGACAGTATCAAGCCAGAACTCACACTTGGTGAATTTCGCATAGAGCTTCTCTTCTCTCAACCTCTGCAATACCACCCTCAAATGGTGTGCATGCTCCTCCTAGCTGCGTGAATACACCAGAATATCATCAATAAACACAATCACAAAAGAATCAAGGTACGGCCGAAATACACTATTCATCAAGTGCATGAATGCAGCTGGGGCATTAGTCAGCCCGAAAGACATCACCAGGAACTCGTAGTGCCCATATCTCGTCTTGAACGCTGTCTTCATAATATCCGAGTCTCTAATCTTCAACTGATGATAGCCCGATCGAAGATCAATCTTAGAAAATACACTAGCTCCCTGGAGCTGATCAAATAGGTCCTCAATACGAGGCAATATGTACTTATTATTCAATGTTACCTTGTTCAGCTGCTTGTAATCAATGCACATTCTCATTGTCCCATCTTTCTTCTTTACGAACAACACCGTCGGACGAATGAAACCCTTATCTAAGAGTTCCTAAAGCTATTCTTTCAATTCTTTTAACTCTGCTGGTGCCATGCGATAGGGAGGAATAGAAATGGGCTGAGTGCCCGGCACCAAGTCAATACCAAAATCGATATCTCTGTCAGGCGGCATGCCCGGCAGGTCTGCTGGAAATACATCCGGAAACTCCCTCACAATGGGGACCGAATCAAGACTGGGTATCTCGGCCTCAACATTTCTAATGAAGGCCAAATAAGATAAACAACCCTTGCCAATCATTCGTTGGGCCTTTATATAAGAAATCACCCTGTCGGACACATAATCGGTCAAGCCACGCCACTCGATCCTCGGATTACCTGGAATAGCTAGTGTGACTGTCTTGGCATGACAGTCCAGAATTGCATGGTAAGGAGATAGCCAATCCATGCCTAGAATCACATCGAAATCTACCATGCCCAGTAGTAATAGATCAACTCGGGTCTCCAGACCCCCAATAGTAATAAGACATGATCGATATACTTGATCCACAATAACAGTATCCCCCACTGGGGTAGACACATGTACGGGCGAAGCAAGAATACCACGGGTCATACCCAAATGATGTGCAAAATAAGTAGAGACATAAGAATAGGTGGATCCGGGATCAAATAAGACAGAAGCATCCCTGTGGCAGACTGAGATAATACCTGAAATGACCGCATCTGAAGTACTAGCATTCTTCCTATCCGGAAGAGCATAGAAACGAGCCCTGGCCTCCACCAGTACGATCCTCACCCCTAGGGCGACCTCTGGATACCTGGCCACCAGTCCTAGCCGACTGTGCTGGCGCTGAAGAAACAGGAGTAGAAGACGAAGGCTGATCCCTCTGCTGAGACCGCTTACGAAGCCACTGAGGACACTCTCTCCTGATATGGCCCAAATCACCGCACTCAAAACAACGGCCTGAAGATGGAAGAAGGGGCTGCTGAGGACCCCTCGCTACAGACGAACCCTGTGCTGAGGAAACAGGAGCAGAGCTCTGAGCTGGAAGAGCACTCAGTGCAGGCTGACTCTGCTGACGGCTCTGCTGACCCTGATAACCCTGATGGCCCTGATGACCACGATCTGATGAAACCCCACTGGACTCTGCACGTCCAGACTGATGAGACCTGAAAGAACGACCTCTGCTATGCTGAAATTGGTCCCTAGACAGAGCACCACTGTAACTGCCAGTACCACGAGGCTTCTTAGCCTCTCTCTCCTCCCGCTCTCTGTGGCGATCTGTCTCAATATGACGAGCAGCATCAACCACCTCCTCAAAGGTAATTGCCGAAACTCTCTCCCTGGTCATCAATATGCGGATGGGATAAATTAGGCCATCGATAAATCTTCGAATCCTCTCTCGGTCTGTAGGAACCATCCACATGGCATGACGGGCCAACTGTGTGAATCTCATCTCGTACTGATTAACCGTCATCTCTCCCTGCTTCAACCACTCGAACTGACGTCACAGCTCCTCTCTCTGAGACTGAGGCACGTACTTCTCCAAAAATACCATGGAGAACTGCTGCCAAGTGAGGGGCACTGCCCCAGTGGGCCTACGCCTCTCGAAATCCTCCCACCACTGAAATGCTGCACCTGTGAACTGAAAAGTGGTGAATGAAACACCGCTGGACTTTAGAATACCCGCGGTGCGAAGCATGCGCTGACATCTGTCGAGAAAACCCTGGGCGTCCTCGCCCTCAGCACCACTGAATGTCGGAGGCTGAAGCCTCTCAAATCTCTCCAAACGACGCTACTCATCGTCGGGCATAACTGGAACCATATAAACAGGAGCTGGTGCAACGGGCGTAACTGGCTGAACTGGCTCGGGTGTGTGAGCCACAGGGGTCTGATTTCCTCCCCCTGCCTGTGAAGAAGATACTGCAGCAGTAGCTGCAACTACGTGTGCCAAGCCTGTGCACATTGATAAGATCTAAGCCAAGGTCTTCTGAAGACCTGGTATGACAATGGGCACTGCCGGTGCCTGAACCTGAGTTGCCGGAGCATTTGCCGCTGGAATCTGGTCCTGAGTCTGGGCCACTGGTGCAGGAATCTGACTCTGAGTCTGGTCAGCTGGCGGGTCAGCAGGTGCTGGTGCTGCTGCCCTACCTCTACCATGACCACGGCCTCTGGGTGCCAATGGTGGTCGTCCGCCACGTCCGTTAGCTCGTGTTCTCGCCATCTGTGAGAGAATAGAATATGGAAAATTTTAATTTCATGATAACACAGATCGCACGATATGAATCCAAGAAAATGAGGTTTTTCCTAAAGTTTATGTAGCCCTTCGAGGATAGATACGGACATCTACGTACCGATCCGCGAAAGCCTACTAAACCGGCTCATGACTCGCGAGTCCTAATAACCTAGGCTCTGATACCAACTTGTCACGACCCAAATCCGGTCGTGATGGCGCCCAACAATCAAGCTAGGCCAGCCAGACCAACAATTTAATTATCACAACGATATCAGTCCCAAATGGACAACCCAAGAAGAATATATGAGTTTAAGAATTCCAATAATAATAATAAAGAACAAGATACTGACACTCCCAAAGATCCGGAGTCACAAGTCTAGAGCCTCTAATAAACCCAACAGGAATAGAGAGTACTATATAGAAATACTCAAGTTTGAATACAAAATACAAAATAACAACTGGAAAGGAGAGGAGAAGCTAGGTTCTGCGAACGTAGGCAGCTACCTCAGCAACTCGATGTGACACTGCAAAAGCTGGAGATGCCTGTCTACTGCTCTTGAGTACCTGAGTTTGCACACAAAAGGTGCAGGGAGTAGGGGTGAGTACTAAGTACTCAGTGAGTAACAAATATATATAAGTAGCTGACAGTAAGAAATCCACAAAATACCACAATATGAAGCTACACTACAGTCCGAATCTCCTACGAACTAGCAGCAACAATACAATACAACTACCACAGAGTAATTCAACAAATACATATGCAATGCAATGCACATAACCGCTACGACGTGTAGCCCGATCCAATTTAACGTCGACGGCGCTCACTGGGGGTGTGTACGGACTCCGGAGGGGCTCCTACAGCCCAAGCGCAATACTGCTGCGGCGTGCAGCCCGATCCTCATATCAACCACTGCGGCGTGCAGCCCGATCCCATGCTCAGTCCACAATAAGCAATTAAGTCACAAAACAATTCATTTTTCTTAATTCCAGTTTCCAGTTCATAATTTAAGAAAAATACTTTAACTTTATTAAATTTGCAAAAGCCGGTGACTTAGCATTTCAAAAAGGTGATTTCAATTTCCAGGACTGAGATCAGTGATTTAAGCAATTATAGCTATCACATAAAGATTGTCCTCTAAGGACGCTACAGATCGGCACAAGGCCCCAAACAAGGCTTACAGCCCACAATTTTATCAAATACAATGTATTTCCAACACTAATAACATATTATTCATTTCCGGGATGGACCAAGTCTCAATCCCCAGTCACAATCAATCCCGCACCTACCACGGTGTGCGAGCACGCCCTACTAGCGTCACAATGTGCTAAGCCGGGGTTTCGAACCCTCAGGCTACCATATACACAAACTACTCACCTCTAGCCAGTCGTAGACTCGTGCGTGATGCCTTTTCCTTTGAATTTAGCTCCCTCGTGCGTGGAATCTAGTCAAACCACAATAATTATATCATATATGGGTCAAATAATCACAACCCATTTCAATTTACATGAAATTCGCATAAATACACTAAGTTGGTAAAACCCGACCCCGGGCACACTGCTCAAAAAATTTCGAAATTAGTACCAACGCGACCCTCATCTCGCCACGAGTCTGTGCATATAAAATTTATCGATATCGGAGTTCAAATGGCCTTCAAAATCCAAAAATCCCGTTTTCAATACTTAGGCCACATTTCTTCAAGATTTCTACCCAATTTCATGAAGATTGATGTTAATACTACCATAAAATGATGTTTTTGAGTCAAGAATCTTACCTCCGACGAATACCCGATGATTCCTCGGTGATTTCCTCGCGTTTTCTTCTCTCTAGGGCTCAAAAATTGAGTTTTGGGGGTGTAAACCCATAAGCTCTCTGTTCTGCAATTTAATTGACTGCCAGAACATTTAACCTTACGCGATCGCGACTCGCCTCACACGATCGCGATGTTCAAAATTTCGGACTCACGCGATCGCGACTCGCCTCACGCGATCGCGGTGTTCAAATATTCGGATTCACGCGATCGCGTCTCTATTCCTGCGATCGCGTAGCACAAATTTCCCTGGACTCTATTTCTCTTCTACGCGATCGCGTAGATGCTCATGCGATCGCGATGGCCACCCGGCTAACTCTACGCGATCGCGACTGGTGATCCTGCTATCGCGATGGTCTAGCCCCCAGCTCTACGCGATCGCGTCCCCCTCCCCGCGATCGCGGAGAGCAAAAACCTCCTGCGTTTATGACAGCAACCAGCCTTCTCTTTTCTTCCAAAAATGGTCCATTTAGACCCCCGGATTCATCCCGAGACCTCCGGGACCCCAACGAAAACCACCAACATACTCCAAAACACGATACGAACTTGTTCCAATCATAAAAACACCATACTAAACATCAAAATCACCATTTACACACAAATTCAAGCCTAAGTTTATTCAAAACTTTCAAAACTAACATTCAATCCAGAACCCGATCAAACGATGTCCGAATGACCTGAAAATTTGCGGACATATCAAAAATCACATAACGAAACTACAAAAATTGTCGGAATTCCATTCTGAGCCCCGGATCAAAATATCACCTACCATCCGGTTTTCGCCAAAAATCAACCTTCGCCAATTCAAGCCTAAAACTACACCGGACCTCCGAATTCAATTCCGATTGTTCTCCTAAGTCATAAATGATCCCCCGGAACTAGTCGAATCATCAGAATCCGATTTCGAGCACTCTAAATCAATAGTCAACTCTTGGTTGACTTCTCATATTCAAGCTTTCTTCAAACATGATATTTGTTTCATTTTCAAACCAAATCACTCCTAACTCACCTGATATACTCTAATACTGATCTAAAAGCATAAGATATGTAAATGCAAGGTGACGGGGTGGTAATTCCCGTAACGATGGGTCGGGTCGTTACAGATGGGGTTGTCGATACATCACATGATCTCACCCGGAGTAGTGAATATGGGTTACTGCAGTGGATTCGAGTGTATCCTCAGTATAGGCATGGGATTAGCATTTGGCATATGATTTCAAAAAGTGCAATGTGATTTATGGTTCAGATGGTCTGTGAAATTTTGACTATATGGTGTTTTCGGACTTATGTGAGATAGGGTGACGTATGATCGCCCGAGTATATGCTTGGTAAGGTCATTCAGCTATTGGGTTACTTCTAGTACAACTCTAAGTCCGCTCGAGGACGAGCGTTTGTTTAAGTTGGGGAGAATGTAACGACCCGGCCCGTTGTTACGGGAATTTACCACCCCGTCATGTTGCAATTACATGTTTTATGCTTTTATATGAGTGTTAGAGCCTATCGGGTGAGTTAGGAGTGAATTGAATTGAAAATGAAGCAAATAGCATACATGAAGGAAGTTCGAATATGGAAAGTCAACCTAGAGTTGACTATCGAGTTAGAGTGCTCGGAATCAGATTCTGATTATTCGACTAGTTTCAGGGGATAATTTATGACTTAGGAGAGCAATCATAATTGAATTTGGAGGTCCGATGTAGTTTTAGGCTTGAATTGGCTAAGGTTGAATTTTGACGAAATCCGAACGGTAGGTGAGATTTTGATCCGGGAGTCGGAATGGAATTCCGACAGTTTCAGTAGCTCCGTTAGGTGATTTTGGATATGTCTGCAAATTTTCAGGTCATTCAGAGATCGTCTGGTCGGGTTTTTGATCGAATATCGGTTGTAGAAGTTGAATGAAAAAAAAAACTTAGGCTTGAATTGCTTGAATTTGATGTTTTTCCGTGTTAAAGTATGTGTTTTTATCATTGGAGCAAGTTCGTATCGTGTTTTGTAGTATGTTGGTGGTTTTCGTTGGGGTCCCGGGGGCCTCGGGGTGAATCCGGACCATCATCCGACATTTTTGAACATGGAAAAGGCCTGCTGTAAATTGCAGGTTACTGCCCAGGCATTAAGCCTTCGCGTTCGCGTGGCATGGGCCGCGTTCGCGAAGGCCAGGCGGATCGTAGCATCGCGTTCGCGAGCAGGGGTGTCGCGTTTGCGTAGGCAAGGTAAGGTGAAGCTTCGCGTTCGCGTGACTGGGAGTCGCGATCGCGTAGAAGGAAAGGGGAGAGCTTTGCGTTCGCGTGGGAGTGTACGCGTTCGCGTAGAAGAAGAACCTAGCGGCTGGGAGATTGTACATCGCGAACGCGTGGTGGAGCTTCGCGTTCGCGAAGGTTAAACTGGAGCTGAGTATCGCGAACGCGTGAAGACCATCGCGAACGCGTAAAACAAATTGGTCTGGCAGTGAAATTAAAATCACAGAATAGAGGGCTCACGGGTTCATATACCCAAAACATAATTTTTGAGCCCTAGAGAGAAGAAATCACGGGAAAACGCTGGGAAATCATCGGGTATTCATCGGAGGTAAGTTTCTTGACTCAAAAACATCATTTTATGGTAGAATTAACATTAATCTTCATGAATTTGGGTAGATATTGTGAAGGATTGTAGCCTAGATATTGAAAACTAAAATTTGGGTTTTGAAAGGCCAATCGAACTCCGATTTTGGTAAATTTTATATATATGGACTCGTGGCGAGACGAGGGTTCTGGAAATATGAATTTCGAAATTTTTCGAGATGTGGGCCCGGGGCTCGGGTTTTGCAAATTTCATGATTTTTGATATTTTTCAAGATTTTTATTTGGGTTATGTTCCATTAGCCTATTTTGACATATTTGTGCTGATTTGTGCTAGTTTTGACGTGCGTGGATGCCGGTTCGAGGAGCTAAGGCGTCGCGGGCATGAGCTTTCGTCAGTTCGAGGTGGGTAATACTTGTAAATGATGTCCCGAGGGTTAGTAAATCCCGGACTTGCACATCTTAGTACTGTGTTGAGGTGACTTGCACGCCGGATAACGAGCGTGGGGTAGAGCACCATTGGGGATTGTGACATGGTCCGTCCCGCGTAATAAATAATAACACCTAATTGTTGAAGTGAATTGGACTAATTATCATGTTTGGGCTTCGTGCCAATTATTTGAGTCCTTCGGGGATTGGTATCACTGTTTTGATAACACTGTGCATATTTTATTCTAAATTTAAGTTTTAAAATGGTATTTTTGCTATTCAGCATTTTTATAAGGTTATGAAAAACTTGAACAAGGTCTTAATAACATTTTTAGTTGTGAGCTAATATGATATTGTTGCCGTAGGGCTTTCTTGATTATTTGTTATATTGAGTGGGGCCGAGGGCCATATGTTAGGGCATGACATTTTATGTGAGCATATGCATACACATGCATGGATCGGACTGCACGCCGGAGTGGTATACGGATCGGGCTGCGTGCCGCAGCAGGTGTGATATTAATATTGTGCTTTGGCTGTAGGAGCCCCTCCGGAGTCTGAACCCCCACAGTGAGCACGGGTACCCAAATTGGATCGGGCTACACGCCGTAGCGGTCATATGCATTGCATGGCATACATACATTGGTTTACGTGTACTACGTGGCATAACATTTAGCACTCATACATTACTGGCACACATGCATTAGTTGCCTTATTGACCAGATCTCCTGGTGTAAATTGATAAGGAGTGCTGAGGCCGAGAGGCTGATTTGAGTACGGACTTGCACTGCTTGAGATTGTATCCAGGTATTGGTATATTACCATGAAAGAAAGTAGTTAAAATTAAGATTTCTAAATAATCTACTCACATATGCTTGAAAGGAATAAAAAGATAGTCCTGTATTGTGTAGCATGAGGTAGTGCCTATCGTGGTTTTCTTCCTTTCAGCATTATTTACTTTTATTACTGCTGAGTTGGAAGTACTCACACCCGACTCCCTGCACCTTGTGTGCAGATCCAGGTACATCACAGTGGAGCTGATTCTATTGCGGCTCGGGAGTGCTTTTGGACAGTCGGGGTAGCTGCCAGCGTTCGCAGGACCTGAGTTTCCAGTTTGCCTGTATTTTTGTTCTGATTATCCCACACTTGTGCAGTTATATTCACTATTTACACTTTGTATACTCTGTAGAAGCTCATGACTCTTGACCCTTCGGTCTGTGGGAGTTGACACGACTTGGGACTTGTTTCCCTGCTTTTAATATATCTATCACTGTTGAATTATTCTGTTATGCTTAAATTGAATAAAGTGAGCTTGTGACTCCGTGATTGTTGTTAATTGGTCAGGCTGGCCTAGCAATGTGTTGGGCACCATCATGACCGGATTTGGGGTCGTGACAAATACGTACAAATGGTATACATAGACTATGAATTAGAAAGCAATGATAGTATATATGAATTATCAGAAAATGAATTAGAAAATGAATTAATAATAGAATCAGATAATCAAGAAAATGAATTAACAGATGACTGAAAAAGAAATAAATATAATAACCCAAGAAGAATACCAAGATGAAGAATCTATGGAACAAAAAGTAATATTTGATGAAAATATATTTGAACAAATAAAAGGAAAGGAATTAGACTTAAGTGTAGAAAAAATATTAGATATACCAAAAATGAAAAATTGGTTCAAAAGAAGTAAAGAAGAATACTATGTAATTAGCCAAAGAGAACACAAAATAGACTGTAAATATACCAAAGGAAAAGCTAAAATACCAATAATAAATAAGCGTATACAAGATATAAAGGCAAAAAACCCAATTAAATACGTACATCTAGGAGGAACAGAAATATTAATAAAGGCATATTTTAGAGAAGGGATAGATACACCAATAGAAATTTATCAAGCAGATGATAGAATTATACAACCTATAAAAAAAAGTATAATAAGTGCAGTACGAGGGAATTTGATATACCAAAAATTTAAGTTCATAATTAGTGCTAACTATTCAGTAGCGATAAATGATAAAAATATAGATAAATCACTCGTATTATACTGGAAAATGTCAGGAATAGAATTAACCCCAGGTAGTAAGATATTTAAAGCAAGATGTAAAAACTTATATATATTAACAACTAAACATAAGATAATGGCAAGAAATAAAATAAACAAAATAAAGATAGAAAATCCTTTTGAAAGAATAGTTACGATTATAGATAACAATGAATATAGTTATAATGAATTAGACATAGAAGAAGATTTAGACATAGTAAAAGAAAGATTAAGCACATCAAAAAGATTAAGTTTTGAAGTAGGACAAACATCATCAAATAAAACAAGCACATCAGATAACGTAGGATATAAAATACCTAAACTTATAGAGCAATTACTAGGAGAAATAAAACATCATCATTATTACATAATAGGAGTAATGAATGGAAGCAAATACTTAATACTAATAAATACAGGACAAGAAGAAAACTATATAACAAGAGAATTAATCATAGAAGATGAGATACTAACTAGTGAAAAATTATACCCCGAATTACTGTCACGACCCCAAATCCGGTCGTGATGGCACCCAGCACATTGCCAGGCCAGCCTGACCAATCAATAACAACGACGGAGCTAGAAGCTCGCTTTATCCCATTTAAGCATATCAAAATATGAAACCACAGTGATACTGTCACAACCCCAAATCCGGTTGTGATGGTGCCCAGCACATTGCTAAGCTAGCCTGACCAATCAATAACAATAACGGAGCTAGAAGCTCGCTTTATCCCATTTAAGCATATCAAATCACGAAGCAACAACGATACATATAACAAAAACGGGGAACCAAGTCCCAAAATATACCAACTCCCATAGAACGAAGGGTCAAAAGTCATGAGCCTCCAAAAACATAAGTGTAAAAAGGTTTACAACCAAAGCTCAGTGCGGAAAGAAAAGACAACAAGAAATGAAATGACAGCTAGGAGGGGAGTCAGGTCCTGCGGACGCTGCATCTACCTCGACTGTCCCGCACAACGCCTCTGGGCAGCTACCGAATCAGGTCTGCTGAGAGGTACTTGGATCTGCACACAAGGTGCAGGGAGTAAAATGAGTACCGCCAGACTTAGTGGTAATAAACAAGGGTAAGACAGCGCAAATAAGAAATCCGCAATAAAGCACTATGTAAAGTTGTAATCAAATACCCTGTCACAGAATCAATATCAACTATACTTGAACCATCAAGTACCAGCAAAATAGTATAACAGCTAGCAGATGTAGCTAAATGCAATGCAATTCATGATATGACCGCTACGGCGCGTAGCTCGATCCAATTTGGGTACCCGTGCTCACTGTGGGGGTTCAGACTCCGGAGGGGCTCCTACAATCCAAGCACAATATCACCGCGGCGTGTAGTCCGATCCAACATATATACTGCTGCGGTGCGCAGCGCGATCCACTACCAGTCAGCTAATATGCAATTACAGCCTCGCAGGCTCAAAAGTAGTTTTGAAAACCTTTTTATCATTTTTCAGTTGGAAAACAGTAATACCAAGTTCCAGAGATTGGAAATATCATGATAATAGAAATAGCTACGGACTGGTAGTAACTAACATGTCAATATGATAAGACAATGATAACGATCCTCGCGGGATCCAATAACTGGCTCACGGCCCACAAGTATACTTAACCGCCCAAGAAAGGTGTTCAACGGCTCAAGAGTGGCCAATATCACAATATATAGTATGCAACCATCCGAGAAAGAGGTTCGACGGCTCAAGAATAGCTAATATCATAAAACAGCGCCAACTAGTCGGACTAAGCCATAGTCCCCAATCATAATCGACCCCACACTCACAAGCGAGTACGTGTCTCGCCGCTATACAGCGTCACAAAGTGGTATACCGGGGTTTCGAACCCGCTGGTCATCACCCACATCTATTACTCACCTCAATACCGCGCGTCGACTACTCCGCAATGCCCTTGCCACGAGAATCAAGCTCCGCACGTGTAGAATCTGATCAAATACGGTAGAAACACAACAAATTAGGCCAATGGGACGACACCCAATCAATACAACTCAATTTACATCAAAATTCCCAAAGTTGTCAAAACCCGACTTTCAGTACACTTCTCGAATAATTACAAAAGTCACATATTCGGAATCCTCATCTCGATACGAGTCTAGGCATATAAAATTTACCAAAATTGGACTCCATTTGCCCACTGAAATCGGTGTTTTTCTTCAATTTAGGCTTAGGGCTCAAACCTACCTTTAATCTCCCATTTACAGAAAATTAACCAAGGATTTCATGTTAAAATGATGTAATTAATCCACAAAACTTACCTCCAACGAAACCCCGATGATTTCGCAGCAATCTCCCGTCAATTTCTTCTCTTGGAACTCAAAAATTGAGGTTTTGGGTATGGGGTTCGCGACTGGACTGTTCTGTTACATTAATTCACTGACTGCCAGGCGACCCTCTGCGATCGCAGCCCTATGTAACGACCCGGCCGGTCGTTTTAGAAAATTTTGCCCCAATCCCTAATTTAACTGTTCCCCTAAGTTCATTTCTGCAATTGTGGTTTGCCGGGAGAGTCGGTTCTGAAATTTGGAGCATTTTGGGACACTTAGTCCCTAAATGAGAACTTTAAAGTTAGAAAATGGTCCGTAGCTGGAACAGCATTAAGACGATCTCGAAACAGAAATCTGATGGTTCCATTAGCTCTGTTAGGTGATTTCGGGGTTGGGAGCGCGTCCGGAATGTATTTTGGAGGCCGTTAGCTCAATTAGGCTTGAAATGCCGAAGTTTGAAATTTTGGCGAATCCGAACGATAGGCGACATTTTGATCCGAGGGTCGGAATGGAATTCCGCCAATTTCTGTAGCTTCGTTATGTGATTTTGGATATGTCCGCAAATTTTCAGGTCATTCGGACGTCGTTTGGTCGGGTTTTTAATCGAATGTGCAATTCGGAAAGTTTAAAGAAATTTAGGCTTGAATTCGATGTGAATTATGGGTTTTGATGTTGTTAGACGTGTTTTTATGATTGGAACAAGTTTGTATCGTATTTCGAAATATGTTGGTGGTTTTCGTTGGGGTCCCGGGGGTCTCGGGAAGAATCCGGGGGTCCAATCGGGCTAATACATGCATTGTGGAAATGCTGTTAACTGCTGGTGTGTGCTGCAGACGAATGCTCTATGCGATCGCAATGGGCTGATGCGATCGCATAGAAGGTTTTGAAGAGGCCAAGTATTTGTTCTATGCGATCGCGGGCAAGGATATGCGATCGCACAGTTTTGGAAGGTTGTGCTCTGCGATCGCGTACAGTCCTATGCGATCGCATAGTGTATAGAGAAGGGGAGTCCCAGGACCAGCTTTTGTCCTATGCGATCGCGGAGCAGGGTATGCGATCGCATAGGTATATTTTGGTGAGCATTGCGATCGCATTGAGGACTATGCGATCGCATAGAGTAGTTTGGCGAGGGTCAAAAAATTTGTTCTATGTGATCGCAACAGTGTTCATGCGATTGCATAGAGTAAAAGTGTCTGGCAGTGACTTTAAGTCCAGAAACATTTCAGCCGCGACCCTCATTCGCAAAACGCGATTTTTGAGCTCCAAGAGAGGTTTTTGAAAGGGGAAACGCTGGGATATCATCGGGAAATCATTGGGGGTAAGTTTCTTGACCTTAATTCGTTGGTTTATCATGAAATGCGTGATTATTTCACTGAAAATGGAAGATTAAAGGTGGGTTTGAGCCCTAGGCCTAAATTTTAGAAAACCTTTGATTTGAATGAGCAAACGGAGTCTGATTTCGATAAATTTTATATGCACGAACTCGTATTGAGATAAGGAATCCGCAAATGTATCTTTCGTAATTTTACGAGAAGTGTACCGAAAGTCGGGTTTTGGCAACTTGTGGGTTTTGGTGTATTTTGAGTTATTTTGATTGGGTAATGCCCAATTGGCCTATTTTGATGTGATTCTATTGATTTTTATCATATACTATACCTGTGGAGGCCGACATTCGCGGCAAGAGAATTGTCTCTTAGCGGTTTTATACCAGAGTCGAGGAAAGTGGCTTGTCTAACCTCGTGTGGGGGAACCTTTACCCCTAGGATATCATGTGATAGTTTAAATGCCTTGTACGCGAGGTGACGTGCGTGTACATGCGCTGGTTGTTGTAACTCACTTTACTTGAATTGTTCAATTCGTGACATTCCTGTTCTAAATTTATTAAATTGTGACATTTACCTAATATTCGTTAGGGAAGCATGATTAGGAAGGATTTATCTGTCTAATTGCCGAATTGTCCTACTTGAACATCTTGATAATTGTTGGCACTAGTCCTCGGCGAAGTTGTAGTTAAGCTTATTATGTTTTCTGTGAGCGTTTTCTTTATTAGTTGCGTTTGTGGACTGCGGGTTCAATTCCCGGAGATCCCAGGGCTGTGGGGTCGATTCCCAGAGACCCGGATTGCTATTGTTTATGGACTGCGGGTTCAATTCCCGGAGATCCAAAGGCTGCAGGTTCGATTCCCGGAGACCCGAAGTTTATTGATATATTATTGGTAGGGATTGCGGGTTCGATACCCGAGATCCTGAGTTATTTGAAGGGACTGCGGGTTCGATTCCCGAGATCCCGAGTTATTTGTAGGGACTGCGGGTTCGATTCCGGAGATCCTGAGTTATTTGTAGGGACTGCGGGTTCGATTCCCGAGATCCTGAGTTATTGGTAGGGACTGCGGGTTCGATTCCCGAGATCCCGAGTTATTGGTAGGGACTGCGGGTTCGATTCCCGAGATCCTGAGTTATTTGTAGGAGACATGGGCTGTGGGTTCGATTCCCGAAGACCCAGGGGTACTGTTAATGGGACTGTGGGTTAAATTCCCACAGGTCCTGGGCTTATTAATTAAGTTTGTTACTTGTTGTTAGTTAATTGTAGACGGTTGTAGTAATCATTTTATTGTTGTTATTTCGGAATTATTATCGTTAAACTGCTTATTATTGTTATTATCATTTTTATAACTGTTGTCTCTCAGTAGGGCCCTGACCTTCCTCGTCACTACTCCATCGAGGTTAGGCTTGGCACTTACTAAGTACCGCCGTGGTGTACTCATGCTACTCTTCTGCACACTTTTGTTGTGCAGATCCAGGTACATCAGGACAGACTCATATCAGGATTCAGCAGCGTTTTGGGAGACCTCGAGGTATGATCTGCTACGTCCACGGATCCGGAGGCCTTCCTTCTATTCTATTAGTACTAGTAGATATCTTTCCTTCACTTCATTGTTAGATACTCTTCATACATAGAGCCTCAGTTGTATATTCTCTTTTAGTCTGTGTTTCCCGTGGGATTCCGGGTCTTGGTGGTATTTTTACACAGTGTGTTGGACGAGGGTATGTTCCAAGCGGCACGAATTACATTCCTATTTATATTATCTTCCGCTATTTCTTGTTTAAAGTTCATAAACGTGTAATTTCCGCAATGTGTTAGGCTTACCTAGTTGTGGGGACTGGGTGCCGTCATGACATGTTCACGATTAGTGAACTAGGGTCGTGACAAGTTGGTATCAGAGCTCTAGGTTGGTAGGAGTCACAGGACACAGACCGGTTACGTAGATTCTCACTGATCGATACGGAGACGTCTGTATTTATCTACGAGGGGCTATGTAACTATTTAGGAAACTCTTCAATTCTTTGAATTCCTTATCGTGCGCCATTTATTTAGTTGGAGCCTATGTCATATGTTCTTTTGCATCCACTCGTGTGTTGAAATTGCGCACCGGTATCAAGTATGCGCCGACGGTTCATGATGCTACAGAGGGATTTCAAGGGAGTCAAGAATTTACTCAACCATTGTTACAGCGTGTCATCCATATCGATAATGCAAGAGAATTGAGAGATCTTCAATTGTGCACATGGGGCTGCATTAGATTCTGACATTCGGTTGATAAGTACGGTCTTTAGAAGGTTTACTTAACTGCCAAATTGTCACAGCAATGGTAGAATCACAAGGTGGATGTAGATCTAAAGATAGTTGGTGGTAATAAAGACTATATGGTTCATATGAGATATCTATTTAGCGAAGGATTCAGCCAGCAGAGATACTGGGGGAAATGAGTTTAACTGTCTTAAGAAGGACATGTACCAAACGAATGCCTTTGGCTTGTTTTATGATGAAGACGTACGAATGTTAAGGGCTAGTATCATGGATTAGCAAGATGTATCTTAAGGCTTCGTGTCAAGTGAAAGGATTTCACTATCAACGATGTAATTATGGGTCATGTGTCGTACCAGATTTGGCCTGCGATGTATTTAGGTGGTATTCAAAAAGTTCTTGAAAACATGCGGATGGGCAAGAGTTGAGGCTCGTATGGTATTATGTTGGGACTTTAGATGTTCCTATGTCCCTAATAAACTCTGCATTTTATTATCAGCAGGGAAGTATTTGACAAAGGCTACATGGTGCTTCGTAGGCGTGTGAGAATCATAGTATGTTTTAAGATGTTGTTGGTAGAGAATGCTCGGTGCATGTAGCGAGAAGATGTTTGGTTGTATTGGGATGAGGTCATACCCTATGATGTTAGAGTGCTAATAGAGCACATGTGGTTATATTCGTTGGATCAAGTGAGTTGCAGTTGAATAGTAGTAAATGACTCGAGAGAATGGTTCTAATGTGTTCGAGAGTCGTGTAATAGTGGCTTTGGGCTAAGTGGGAGAGTCCCACTGCTTAAGATTGGGTTGCATGGTTAATTACCTGTGTGAATTCTAGATATTAGCGTATTAATGGGTTATTGCAGCTACGGAAAAAGACCATGAGTGGTAGTTTGAGTATATGAGTTGTTGAATGCATGTTATGGTTAGCCTTACTGGTTCATTTTCAAACTTGAGGAAAGATTCATGATTTATGCCTCGTATAGGTGCAGGCTTCGCGGGAAGTGATTCCGCTGGGTGCTTTATAGAGAGGGTATTCATATGTTATAAACATTCAGTAGAGTTGGTTGCGTACTGGGCCAAGTCAGGGCCGGATGGTTCTCAATAGCGGTCCTAGTGAATTCAAGAGGTAAAGTGTCGTGCCTGACAATTCTGGGTCTATAAGTACAGTTGAGGCTCAAGCTTTTGAAGCAACTTATGAAGAAAGGTACAAAACGATCTATGATGTTTTGACTTGTGGTGTAGTATTTGAGAGACATGAAATGGTCGTCGTTCTTGAGATAGCATGGCCTCATGATTTAAGGTCACTCGGGGTAAGTGCGATTGGAATAAGTTAGGTATTGAAGGAAGATATTAACATTTCTAAGGCAATCAAGGATAACCTGGAAGGAAGTAGATTGATCGGCCATAGTTGAGTTGGCGTATTAGTGTCAATGATCGGTTCATGCAACGTGATCGAATTATGCATGTGATTTGTGGCGGTGCATTTGAGACTTGTCGGCCGCAGTGATTGATGTTATTCTGAATTATTCTTCTGTTAAGGGCCTGTTATGAGTAGGCAGATCTCGGGAAGGGTTATGGTGGCTTGGACCACTACTTAGAGATTGACATATTCGATGGTTATGAGAATTAGCCGTATGTTGTTATAGTTCTCCTGCAGTGAGCTAAATGGAAAGTATTATGTGATGAAGTATTAGTCTATCGTCAGTCCTAGAGACATGATGGAAATTACGTCTATCGTATATCGGCATGTGAGGTGCAGTGAGTAGTATGAAATTTCAAGTAAGGACCAAGGTCACAGTTTGGTCAATGAATGTGATATAAAGAGCTCGGATGAGCAGGAAAGGAGTTTCGGTGTTTTGAGTAAGATGGGTATTAACATCAGTATCATTTGAGATCGGTGTTCTGTGAGAAAGGCTTTGCATCCCGGTTAGGGACTCCTGATCGCTTTTCAGTGTTAGTGCAGCCGGTGGGTTGAATGTGCATGCCCGTTTAATTATTCGGAAGATGGTGGGAGCTTGTCCCACAAGAAGATTGTATAGGTGTGACATGTAGTCACTTGATTGGTTAGAAATTTTAACCAAGTATGAATATTTGGTGAAACCATCCATTTGAGAATTTATGCCTGGAGGGCACTCTACTTATTGGGTTATACAGCTTTGAAATATTATTGACTTAGCTTGGCACGACCAGGATAGACTTACAGTCCGTGGATAGATTTAAATCTGGAAGTGAGCCTTGCATCAGGCCGATTATGTTTCTTCCAGCAATGCGCCCTTTATGAAGGGATAGTCGCGGTCTTATTTCGCGGTTGGTTAATTCATGTAAAGATATATTGTGCCGTATGAGTGTGAGATGACTTAGTAAGTTCCTTATGTGTTGGGGTTCCGCTCAGCGGTGATGTTATAGGAGCATGATGGCTCTTGAGACTCAGATCTTATATCGCACCTCGGTTGTGCTTGAGTTGTAGCCTATAGCGCTATATGTTTCATTGTGTCTGATATCATGCACCTTAGTGTGCTTATGATCGATATTCAGTATTTCGATGTGACGAGCTATTCAGCTCGACATATGACTCCTTGTGTGAGTTTTATATTGTTGGGGTCGGATGGCACGCCGCCATGGTTATATTGTTGGGATCGGGTGGCACGCCGCCATGGTTATATTGATGGGATCGGGTGGCATGCCGCCATGGTTATATTGTTGGGATCGGGTGGCACGCCGCCATGGTCATATTGTTGGGATCGGGTTGCACGCCGCAACAATGTGATGTCTATTTCAGTGTCTATAATTGCTTTTATGTGTTCTGTTTCCTATTATCTGAGGAAGCCCATGTTTATGTAAGAGTTGAATAGTTCTCTCTAGTGTTTGCCTTCCTTCGTATCACGTACGAATTAGTGGTTTACTAGCACATCGTGTCATCTTGTGGGACTTTTGATTATGTCTGATGTGGCTTATCGCCTGAGCAGTTCGTACTGGGTGAGATGAGATTATGTGATTTGGGGTCAGTGCAATTGATTATATGAAGTATATTATAGAGGAAAGAATCATCCTCTGGTTTAGGACAAGGTAATGGATCCTGTCAGGAGTATAGACCCGATGAATTATTGATTCAGTAGTTGGTTATGGATATCGGGACATCTCTTCCGTCGTGTCAGTATTGTAAAAGTTGGAACGAGACCTATGTAGATCGTGAGGGTGCAATGGGAGCATCTGATTCGTTGAATTGTTTTGGCTAATTTGATCATAAAATATTATCGTGGTCCTGTGGATTTAGTGTTGCAAGGTAAGAATCCAGCAAGGTTATGCAGTCATGTTTGAGGAAGGCGTTTAAGGAATATTGAGTGATCTCTTGATGAAAACAAGCCTGACACAGAATTCCGGATGTTGAAATTAGGCTCTAAGACTTAATTGTTTGAACAAGAGGGAATACCTTCAAATATACCAGACTAATGTGCTCAGCTGAGTCCTAGGTTTATTGGCCCTTTTGAGATTTTGAGGCGTGTTGGGGAGGTTGCTTATGAGTTGGCCTTACCTCCCGGCCTAGCCGGAGTTCACCCCGTATTTCATGTCTCCATGCTCCGGAGATACCATGGTGACCCGTCGCATGTGTTGGATTTCACTTCTGTTCAGCTAGACAAGGATCCGTCTTATGTTGAGGAGCCGGTAGCCATTCTAGACAGGCAGGTCAGAAAGCTAAGGTCAAAGAACATCGCTTTGGTAAAGGTTCAGTGGCGGGCCAGCCGGTCGAGGAGGCGACTTGGGAGACCGAGCAGGATATGCGCAGCCAGTACCCTCATCTTTTCACCATTTCAAGTATGTTTTCTATGCTCATTTGAGGATGAACGAATCTTTTAAGTGTGGGAAGATGTAACGACCCGGCCGGTCGTTTTAGAAAATTTCGCCCCAATCCCCAATTTAACTGTTCCCCTAAGTTCATTTCTGCAATTGTGGTTTGCCGGGAGAGTCGGTTCTGAAATTTGGAGCATTTTGGGACACTTTGTCCCTAAATGAGAACTTTAAAGTTAGAAAATGGTCCATAGCTGGAACAGCGTTAAGACGATCTCGGAACGGAAATATGATGGTTCCATTAGCTCCGTTAGGTGATTTCGGGGTTGGGAGCGCGTCCGGAATGTATTTTGGAGGCCCGTAGCTCAATTAGGCTTGAAATGCCGAAGTTTGAAATTTTGGCGAATCCGAACGATAGGTGAGATTTTGATCCGGGTGTCGGAATGGAATTTCGACAATTTCTGTAACTTCGTTATGTGATTTTGGATATGTCCGCAAATTTTCAGGTCATTCGCACGTCGTTTGGTCGGGTTTTTAATCGAATGTGAAATTCTGAAAGGTTTAAGAAATTTAGGCTTGAATTCGATGTGAATTATGGGTTTTGATGTTGTTAGACGTGTTTTTATGATTGGAACAAGTTCGTATCGTGTTTTGGAATATGTTGGTAGTTTTCGTTGGGGTCCCGGGGGTCTCGGGATGAATTCGGGGGTCCAATCGGGCTAATTCATGCATTGTGGAAATGCTGTTAACTGCTAGTGTGTGCTGCAGACGAATGTTCTATGCGATCGCAATGGGCTGATGCGATCGCATAGAAGGTTTTGAAGAGGCCAAGTATTTTTTTCTATGCGATCGCAGGCAAGGATATGCGATCGCATAGTTTTGGAAGGTTGTGCTCTGCGATCGCGTACAGTCCTATGCGATCGCATAGTGTATAGAGAAGGGGATATTTTGGTGAGCATTGCGGTCGCATTGAGGGCTATGCGATCGCATAGAGTAGTTTGGCGAGGGTCAAAAAATTTGTTCTATGCGATCGCAACAGTGTTCATGCGATCGCATAGAGTAAAAGTGTCTGGCAGTGACTTTAAGTCCAGAAACATTTCAGCCACGACCCTCATTCGCAAAGCGCCATTTTTGAGCTCGAAGAGAGGTTTTTGAAAGGGGAAACGCCGGGATATCATCGGGAAATCATTGGGGGTAAGTTTCTTGACCTTAATTCGTTGGTTTAGCATGAAATCTGTGATTATTACACTGAAAATGGAAGATTAAAGGTAGGTTTGAGCCCTAGGCCTAAATTTTAGAAAACCTTTGATTTGAATAAGCAAACGGAATCTGATTTCGATAAATTTTATATGCACGGACTCGTATTGAGATAAGGAATCTGAAAATGTAACTTTCGTAATTTTTCGAGAAGCGTACCGAAAGTCGGGTTTTGGCAACTTGTGGGTTTTGGTGTATTTTGAGTTATGTTGATTGGGTAATGCCCAATTGGCCTATTTTGATGTGATTCTATTGATTTTTATCAGATACTATACCTGTGGAGGCTGACATTCGCGGCAAGAGAATTGTCTCTTAGCGGTTTTGTACCGGAGTCGAGGTAAGTGGCTTGTCTAACCTCGTGTGGGGGAACCTTTACCCCTAGGATATTATGTGATAGTTTAAATACCTTGTACGCGAGGTGACGGGCGTGTACATGCGCTGGTTGTGGTAACTCACTTTACTTGAATTGTTTAATTCGTGACATTCCTGTTCTTAATTTATTAAATTGTGACATTTACCTGGTATTCATTAGGGAAGCATGATTAGGAAGGATTTATCTGTCTAATTGCCTAATTGTCCTACTTGAACTTCTTGATAATTGTTGGCACTAGTCCTCAGTGAAGTTGTAGTTAAGCATATTATGTTTTCTGTAAGCGTTTTCTTTATTAGTTGCGTTTGTGGACTGCGGGTTCAATTTCCGGAGATCCCACGGCTGTGGGTTCGATTCCCAGAGACCCGTATTGCTATTGTTTGTGGACTGCGGGTTCAATTCCCTGAGATCCAAGGGCTGCGGGTTCGATTCCCGGAGACCCGAAGTTTATTGATATATTATTGGTAGGGATTGCGGGTTCGATTCCCTAGATCCTGAGTTATTTGTAGGGACTGCGGGTTCGATTCCCGAGATCCTGAGTTATTTGTAGGGACTGCGGGTTCGATTCCCGAGATCTTGAGTTATTTGTAGGGACTGCGGGTTCGATTCTCGAGATCCTGAGTTATTTGTAGGAACTGCGAGTTCGATTCCCGTAGATCCTGAGTTATTGAGATATTATTGAGACATGGGCTGCGGGTTCGATTCCCGGAGACCCAGAGGTACTGTTAATGGGACTGTGGGTTCAATTTCCACAGGTCCTGGGCTTATTAATTGAGTTTGTTACTTGTTGTTAGTTAATTGTAGACGGTTGCAGTAATTATTTTATTGTTGTTATTTCGGAATTATTATCGTTAAACTGCTTATTATTGTTATTATCATTTTTGTAACTGTTTTCTCTCAGTAGGGCCCTGACCTTCCTCGTCACTACTCCATCGAGCTTAGGCTTGGCACTTAGTGAGTACCGCCGTGGTGTACTCATGCTACTCTTCTGCACACTTTTGTTGTGCAGATCCAGGTACATCAGGACAGACTCATATCAGGATTCAGCAGCGTTTTGGGAGACCTCGAGGTATGATCTTCTACGTCCGCGGATCCGGAGGCCTTCCTTCTATTCCATTAGTACTAGTAGATATCTTTTCTTCACTTTGTTGTTAGATACTCTTTATACATAGAGCCTCAGTTGTATATTCTCTTTTAGTTTGTGTTGCCCGTGGGATTCCGGGTCTTGGTGGTATTTTTACACAGTGTGTTGGACGAGTGTATGTGCCAAGCAGCACGGATTACATTCCTATTTATATTATCTTCTGCTATTTCTTGTTTAAAGTTCATAAACGTGTAATTTCCGCAATGTGTTAGGCTTACCTAGTCGTGGGGACTGGGTGCCGTCATGACATGTTCACGATTGGTGAACTAGGGTCGTGACACCCCAGGCTCGCGATCGCGATGAACGAATTCACCAGGCTCCAAAATTACTCTACGCGATCGCGACATACTCTACGCGATCGCACTGCTTCATGCCTCAATACTACGCGAACGCATGATTCAACCCATGATCGCACTGCTTCAAGACCCAGACCTACGCGATCGCACACTAAACATCGCAATCGCGATGCACAACCAGTCAACCTTACGCGATCGCATCACTCTTCCCGCGATCGCGATGAACAATCTTTCCGGCCTCACTCCAATACACTACGCGATTGCAGTCTCACCATTGCGATCGCAGAGCTTCCCAGCTTTCCCCTACGCGATCGCAGCCGTAGCTTCGCGATCGCGAAGAACAAAAATCCTCTGCACTAATTGCAGCAGAAACAACAGTGCATTTGGCACAAAATGGTCCGTTTGGACCCCCGAATTCATCTCGAGGCCCCCGGGACCCCAACGAAAACCACCAACATGCTTGAAAACACGATACGAACTTGTTCCAATCATAAAAACACCATCCTAAACATCAAAATCACCAATTACACATGGATTCAAGCCTAAGTTTCTTGAAAACTTCCAAATTACACATTCCATCAAAAACCCGACCAAACGATGTCCGAATGACCTAAAATTTTGCAGGCACACCCAAATTCACCTAACGGAGCTACTGCAACTGTCGGAATTCCATTCCGACTCCCGGATCAAAATCTCACCTACCGTTCGGATTTCGCCAAAATTCAACCTTAGCCAATTCAAGCCGATTTCTACACCGGGCCTCCAAATGCAATTCCGATTGCTCACCTAAGTCACAAATCACCTCCCGGAACTATCCGAATCATCAGAATCCAGTTCCGAGCCCTCTAACCAAATAGTCAACTCCGGGTTGACTCTCCTTATTCAAGTTTTCTTCAAAAAGGCTATATGCCTCATTTTCAATCCAATTCACTCCTAACTCACCCGATAGACTCTAACACTGATATAAAAGAATAAAACATGAAATTACAACATAACAGGGTTGTAATTCCCGTGACGACAGACCGGGTCGTCACAGATACATATATCGAAAACGGGGAATCAAGTCCCAAAATATACCAACTCCCATAGACCGTAGGGTCAAGAGTCATGAGCCTCTAATGAACATAAGTGTATAATGGTTTACAAGATACCAGTGCGGAAAGAAATATCAATACAGAATCAAAAGACAGTAAGAAGGAATATCAGGTCCTGCGGTGTAACGACCCGGCCGGTCGTTTTAGAAAATTACGCCCCAATCCCCAATTTAACTGTTCCCTTAAGTTCATTTCTGCTATTGTGGTTTGCTGGGAGAGTCGGTTCTGAAATTTGGAGTATTTTGGGACACTTAGTCCCTAAATGAGAGCTTTAAGGTTAGAAAATTGTCCGTAACCTGAACAGTGCTAAGACGACCTCGGAACGAATATCCGATGGTTCTATTAGCTCCGTTAGGTGATTTCGAGGTCGGGAGCTCGTTCGGAATGTATTTTTGTGGTCTGTAGCTCAATTAGGCTTGAAAAGCCGAAGTTTGAAATTTTGGCGAATCCGAACGATAGGTGAGATTTTGATCCGGGGCTCGGAATGGAATTCCGACAATTGCTGTAACTTCGTTATTTGATTTTGGATATGTTCGCAAATTTTCAGGTCATTCGGACGTCGTTTGGTCGGATTTTAGATCGAATGTGCAATTCGAAAAGTTTTAAGAAATTTAGACTTGAATTCGATGTGAATAATGGGTCCTGATGTTGTTAGACGTTTTTTTATGAGCGGAATAAATTCGTATCATGTTTTGGAGTAGGTTTGTGGTTTTCGTTGGGGTCCCGCGGGTCTCGGGATGAATCCGGGGATCCAATCGGGCTAATTCATGCATTTTGGAAATGCTGTTAACTGCTGGTGTGTGTTGCAGATGAATGCTCTATGCGATCGCAATGGACTTATGCGATCGCATAGAAGGTTTTGAAGAGGCCAAGTATTTGTTCTATGCGATCGCGGAGCAGGGTATGCGATCGCATAGGTATATTTTGGAGAGCATTGCGATCGCATTGAGGTTTATGCGATCGCATAGAGTAGTTTGGCGAGGGTCAAAATTTGTTCTATGCGATCGCAACAGTGTTCATGCGATCGCATAGAGTAAAAATGTCTGGCAGTGGATTTAAGTTCAGAACAGTCAACCCGCGACCCTCATTCATAAAAATGCCATTTTTGAGCTCCAAGAGAGGATTTTGAAGGGGAAACGCTTGGATATCATCGGGGGTAAGTTTCTTGACTTTAATTCGTTGGTTTATCATGAAATCCCTTATTATTTCACTGAAAATGGAAGATTAAAGGTGGGTTTGAGCCCTAGGCCTAAAGTTTAGAAAATCTTTGATTTGAATGAGCAAACGGAGTCCGATTTTGATAAATTTTATATGCACGGACTCGTATTGAGATAAGGAATCCGAAAATGTAACTTTCGTAATTTTTTGAGAAGCGTACCGAAAGTCGAGTTTTGGCAACTTGTGGGTTTTGGTGTATTTTGAGTTATTTTGATTGGGTAATGCCCAATTGGCCTATTTTGATGTGATTCTATTGATTTTTATCAGATACTATACTTGTGGAGGCCGACATTCGCGGCAAGAGAATTGTCTCTTAGCGGTTTTGTACCGGAGTCGAGGTAAGTGGCTTGTCTAACCTCGTGTGGGGGAACCTTTACCCCTAGGATATTATGTGATAGTTTAAATGCCTTGTACGCGAGGTGACGGGCGTGTACATGCACTGGTTGTTGTGACTCACTTTACTTGAATTGTTCAATTCGTGACATTCCTGTTCTTAATTTATTAAATTGTGACATTTACCTGGTATTCGTTAGGGAAGCATGATTAGGAAGGATTTATCTGTCTAATTGCCTAATTGTCCTACTTGAACTTCTTGATAATTGTTGGCACTAGTCCTCGGTGAAGTTGTAGTTAAGCATATTATGTTTTTCTGTGAGGGTTTTCTTTATTAGTTGCGTTTGTGGACTGCGGGTTCAATTCCCGGAGATCCAGGGCTGCGGATTCGATTCCCGGAGACCCGAAGTTTATTGATATATTATTGGTAGGGATTGCCGGTTCGATTCCCGAGATCCTGAGTTATTTGTAGGGTCTGCGTGCTCGATTCCCGAGATCCTGAGTTATTTGTAGGGAATGCGAGTTCGATTCCCGAGATCCTAAGTTATTTGTAGGGACTGCGAGTTCGATTCCCGAGATCCTGAGTTATTGGTAGAGACTGCGGGTTCGATTCCCGGAGATCCTGAGTTATTGAGATATTATTGAGACATGGGCTGCGGGTTCGATTCCCGGAGACCCAGGGGTATAGTTAATGGGACTGTGGGTTCAATTCCCACAGGTCCTAGGCTTATTAATTGAGTTTGTTACTTGTTGTTAGTTAATTGTAGACGGTTGTAGTAATCATTTTATTGTTGTTATTTCGGAATTATTATCATTATGCTGTTTATTATTGTTATTATCATTTTAGTAACTGTTTTCTCTCAGTAGGGCTCTGACCTTCCTCGTCACTACTCCATCGAAGTTAGGTTTAGCACTTACTGAGTACCGCTGTGGTGTACTCATGCTACTCTTCTGCACACTTTTGTTGTGCAGATCCAGGTACATCAGGACAGACTCATATCAGGATTCAGCAGCGTTTTGGGAGACCTCGAGGTATGATCTGCTATGTCCACGGATCCGGAGGCCTTCCTTCTATTCTATTAGTACTAGTAGATATCTTTCCTTCACTTCGTTGTTAGATACTCTTTATACATAGAGCCTCAGTTGTATATTCTCTTTTACTCTGTGTTGCCCGTGGGATTCCTGGTCTTGGTGGTATTTTTACACAGTGTGTTGGACGAGTGTATGTGCCAAGCGGCACGGATTACATTTCTATTTATATTATCTTCCGCTATTTCTTGTTTAAAGTTCATAAACGTGTAATTTCCGCAATGTGTTAGGCTTACCTAGTCGTGGGGACTGGGTGCCGTCATGACATGTTCACGATTCGTGAACTAGGGTGGTGACAAGTGGGTATCAGAGCTCTAGGTTCGTAGGAGTCACAGGACACAGACCGGTTACGTAGATTCTCGCTGATCGATACGGAGACGTCTGTATTTATCTATGAGGGGCTATCTAACTATTTAGGAAACTCTTCAATTCTTTGAATTCCTTATCGTGCGCCATTTATTCAGTTGGAGCCTATGTCATATGTTCTTTTGCATCCACTCGTGTGTTGAAATTGCGCACTCGGTATCAAGTATGCGCCGACGGTTTGTGATGCTGCAGAGGGATTTCAAGGGAGTCAAGAATTTACTCAACCAAATTTACCGCGTGTCATCCATATCGATAATGCAAGAGAATTGAAAGATCTTCAATTGTGCACATGGGGGTGCATTAGATTCTGACATTCGGTTGATAAGTACGGTCTTGAGAAGGTTTACTTAACTGCCAAATTGTCACAGCAATGGTAGAATCACAAGGTGGATGTAGATCTAAAGATAGTTGGTGGTAATAAAGACTATATGGTTCATATGAGATATCTATTTAGCGAAGGATTCAGCCAGCAGAGATACTGGGGGAAATGAGTTTAACTGTCTTAAGAAGGACATGTACCAAACGAATGCCATTGGCTTGTTTTATGATGAAGACGTACGAATGTTAAGGGCTAGTATCATGGATTAGCAAGATGTATCTTAAGGCTTTGTGTCAAGTGAAAGGATTTCACTATCAACGATGTAATTATGGGTCATGTGTCGTATCCGATTTGGCATGCGATGTATTTAGGTGGTATTCAAAAAGTTCTTGAAAACTTGCGGATGGGCAAGAGTTGAGGCTCGTATGGTATTATGTTGGGACTTTAGATGTTCATGTGTCCCTAATAAACTCTGCATTTTATTATCAACAGGGAAATATTTGACAAAGGCTACATGGTGCTTTGTAGGCGTGTGAGAATCATAGTATGTTTTAAGATGTTGTTGGTAGAGAATGCTCGGTGCATGTAGCGAGAAGATGTTTGGTTGTATTGGGATGAGGTCATACCCTATGATGTTAGAGTGCTAATAGAGCACATGTGGTTATATTCGTTGGATCAAGTGAGTTGCAGTTGAATAGTAGTAAATGACTCGAAAGAATGGTTCTAATATGTTCGAGAGTCGTGTAATAGTGGCTTTGGGCTAAGTGGGAGAGTCCCACCTCTTAAGATTGGGTTGCATGGTTAATTACCTGTGTGAATTCTGGATATTAGCGTATTAATGGGTTATTGCAGCTACGGAAAAAGACCATGAGTGGTAGTTTGAGTATATGAATTGTTGAATGCATGTTATGGTTAGCCTTATTGGCTCATGTTCAAACTTGAGGAAAGATTCATGATTTATGCCTCGTATAGGTGCAGGCTTCGCGGGAAGTGATTCCGCTGGGTGCTTTATCGAGAGGGTATTCATATGTTATAAACATTCAGTAGAGTTGGTTGCGTACTGGGCCAAGTCAGGGCCGGATGGTTCTCAATAGCGGTCCTAGTGAATTCAAGAGGTAAAGTGTGGTGTTTGATAATTTAGAGTCTATAAGTACAGTTGAGGCTCAAGCCTTTAAAGCAACCTAGGAAGAAAGTACAAAAACAATCTATGATGTTTTGACTTGTGGTGTAGCATTTGAGAGGCGTGAAATGGTCGTCGTTCTTGAGGTAGCATGGCCTCATGATTTCAGGTCATTCAGGGTGAGTGTGGTTGAAATAAGTTAGGTATTGAAGGGAGATATTTACATTATAAGGCAATCCAGGATAAACTGGAAGAAAGTAGATTGATTAGCCAAAGTTGAGTTGGCATATTAGTACCAATGACCGGTTCATGTAACATGATCGAATTATGCATGTGATTTGTGGCGGTGCATTTGAGGCTTGTCGACCGCAGTGTTTGATGGAATTCTGAAGTATTCTTCTGTTAGGGCCTGTTATGAGTAGGCAGACCTCGGAAAGGGTTATGGTGGCTTGGACCACTACTTAGAGATTGGCATATTCAACGGTAATGAGAACTTGCCTGTGTGTTGCTATAGTTCCCCTGAAATGAGCTAAATGGAAAGTCTTATGTGATGGAGTATTAGCCTATCCTCAGTTCTAGAGTTGTGATGGAAGCTATGTCTATCGTATATCGGCACGTGAGGTGCAGTGAGTAGTATGAAATTTGAAGTAAGGACCAAGGTCACAGTTTGGTCAATGAATGTGATATAAAGAGCTCGGATGAGCAGGAAAGGAGTTTCAGTGTTTTGAGTAAGATGGGTATTAACATTAGTATCATTTGAGAACGGTGTTCTGTGAAAAAGGCTTTGCATTCCGGTTAGGGACTCCTGATCGCTTTTCAGTGTTAGTGCAGCCGGTGGGTTGAATGTGCAGGCCCGTTTAATTATTCGGAAGATGGTGGGAGCTTGCCCCACAAGAAGATTGTATAGCTGTGACATATAGTCACTTGATTGGTTAGAAATTTAAACCAGTATGAGCATTTTGGTGATATCATCCGTTTGAGAATTTATGCCCGGAAGGAACTCTGCTTATTGGGTTATAGACCTGTGAAATACTATTGACTTAGCTTGGCACGACCAGGATAGACTTAAAGTCGGTGGATAGATGTAGATGTGAAAGTGAGCCTTGCGTCAGGCCATTCGTGCTTCTTCCAGCAATGCGCCCTTTATGGAGGGATAGTCGCGGTCTTATTTCGCGGTTAGTTAATTCAAGTAATGATATATTGCGCCGTATGAGTGTGCGACGACTTGGTAAGTTCCTTATGTGTTGAGGTTCCGCTCAGCGGTGATGTTATATGAGCATGAGGGCTCTTGAGACTCAGATCTTATATCGCACCTCGGTTGTGCTTGAGTTCATAGCCTATAGCGCTATATGTTTTCATTGAGTCTGATATCATGCACCTTAGTGTGCTTATGATCGATATTCAGTATTTTGATGTGAAGAGCTATTCAGCTCGACATATGACACCTTGTGTGAGTCTATATTGTTGGGATCGGATGGCACGCCGCCATGGTTATATTGTTGGGATCGGGTGGAACGCCGCCATGGTTATATTGTTGGGATCGGGTGGCACGCCACCATGGGTATACTGTTGGGATCGGGTTGCACGACGCAACAGTGTGATGTTTATTTCAGTGTCCATAATTGCTCTTATGTGTTCTGTTTCCTATTTTTCTGAGGAAGTCCATGTTAGTGTGAGAGTTGCATAGTTCTCTCTAGTGTTCTCATTCCTTTTGTATCACGTACGAATTAGTGGATTACTAGCACATTGTGTCATCTTGTGGGACTTTTGATTATGTCTGATATGGCTTATCGCCTGAGCAGTTCGTACTGGGTGAGATGAGATTATGTGATTTGGGGTCAGTGCAAACTGATTATATGAAGTATATTATAGAGGAAAGAATCATTCTCTGGTTTAGGACAAGGTAATGGATCCTGTCAGGAGTATAGACCCAATTAATTGTTGATTCAGTAGTTGGTTATGAATATCGGGGGATCTCTTCCGTCGTGTCAGTATTGAAAAAAAAAGTTAGAGCGAGACCTATGTAGATCGTGAGGTGCAATGGGAGCATCTGATTCGTTGAATTTTTGGCTAATTTGATCATAAAATATTATCGTGGTCCTGTGGATTTTGTGTTGCAAGGTAAGGATCCAGCAAGATTATGCAGTCATGTTTGAGGACGGCGTTTGAGGAATATTGAGTGATCTCTTGACGAAAACAAGCTTGACATAGAATTCCGGATGTTGGAATTACGCTCCAAGACTTAATTGTTTGAACAAGAGGGAATATCTTCAGATTATATCAGGCTAATGTGCTCAGCTGAGTGCTAGATTTATTGGCCCTTTTGAGATTTTGAGGCATGTTGGGGAGGTTGCTTATGAGTTGGCCTTACCTCCCAGCCTAGCCGGAGTTCACCCCGTATTTCATGTGTCCATGCTCCGGAGATACCATGGTGACCCGTCGCATGTGTTGGATTTCACTTCTGTTCAGCTAGACAAGGATCTGTCTTATGTTGAGGAGCCGGTAGCCATTCTAGACAGGCAGGTCAGAAAGCTAAGGTCAAAGAACATCGCTTCGGTAAAGGTTCGGTGGCGGGGCCAGCCGGTCGAGGAGGCGACTTGGGAGACCGAGCAGGATATGCGCAGCCAGTACCCTCATCTTTTCACTACCCCAGGTATGTTTTCTATGCTCGTTCGAGGACGAACGAATCTTTAAGGGTGGGAAGATGTAACGACCCTAAGTTTCTTCAAATCTTCAAAAACTAACATTCGATCAAAAACCCGACCAAACGACGTCCGAATGACCTGAAAGTTTGCGGACATATCCAAAATTACATAACGAAGCTACAAGAATTGTCGGAATTCCATTCCGACCCCCAGATCAAAATCTCACCTATCGTTCGGATTTCGCCAAAATTCAACCATAGCCAATTCAAGCCTATTTCTACACCGGACCTCCAAATTCAATTCCGATTGCTCCCCTAAGTCACAAATCACCCCCCGAAACTAACCAAATCATCAGAATCCGATTCCGACCCCTCTAACTAAATAGTCAACTCCGGGTTGACTTTCCATATTCAAGTTTCCTTCAAAAAGGCTATATGCCCCATTTTCAATCCAAATCACTCCTAATTCACCCGATAGACTCTAACACTGATATAAAAGCATAAAACATGAAATTACAACATAACGGGGTGGTAAGTCCCGTGGCGACGGGCCGGGTCGTCACAATTACCTAAAGGAATGATAACTAGTGAAGAAATAGCGGAAAAAGAAATAATTATTGGAGGAATAATTATGATAATAAGATTTAAAATATATCAGGGAGATAAAAATATTATATTAGGAATAATATGTCTAGAAAAAGTTAAACCATACAACTTAGATAATGAACAACTAATCATACATTATGAAAATAAGAAAGTAACAATAAAAATAACTATATTATAAATATAAAAATACATATACTAGTAAAAATAATAGTGGAAGGATACTACAATAGATACTACACACCTATGATAGACACGGGATCAGAAGTAAATTTATGTAGATATAATTGCCTACCAGAAGAAAAATGGGAAAAACTTAGAACACCCTTACCAGTAACAGGATTTAACAACGAAGGAAGCATAATTACCCACAAATCAAAAAATATAAAAATACAAATATGGGATAAAATACTCACTATAGAAGAAATATACAATTTTGAATTACCCACAAGAGATATTTTACTAGGAATACCATTCTTAGATAAACTATACCCACATGTAATAACTAAAACACATTGGTGGTTTACAACACCATGCAAACAAAAAATAGGAGCAAAAAGAGTTCTAAAAAAAGAAAAGAAAAACAACTGATTGGATAAAAGGAAGTGAGAAAATAACACAAAAATTAGAAAATGAAAAAGAAGATACTAATAAAATAGAATTAATTATTTTTTCAATAAATACAATCAAAATAATCCAAGAAAAACTAGAACCATTGTATAGTGAAAACCCTTTACAAGGATGGGAAAAACATAAAACAAAGGTAAAAATAGAGCTAATTGTTGAAAATAGTATAATAACACAAAAACCTTTAAAATACAATTTCAAAGATTTAAATGAATTTAAAATTCATATTGACGAATTACTAGAACAAGGTTATATACAAGAAAGCAATAGTAAACATACAAGTCCAGCATTTATAGTAAATAAACATAGTGAACAAAAAAGAGGAAAAAGTAGAATGGTTATAGATTATAGAAACCTAAATGCAAAACCCAAAACATATAACTACCCAATACCAAATAAAATACTAAAAATAAGACAAATCCAAGGATATAACTATTTTAGTAAATTTGATTGTAAATAAGAATTTTACCACTTAAAGTTAGAAGAAGAATCCAAGAAACTTACAGCATTTACTGTACCCCAAGGATTTTATGAATGGAACGTGTTACCTTTTGGATATAAAAATGCACCAGGTAGATATCAACATTTTATGGATAACTATTTCAAACAACTTGAAAATTGCATAATATACATTAATGATATATTATTATATTCAAAACACAAGATGAACATATAATATTATTAGAAAGATTTATACATATTATAGAAATATCGGGAATAAGCTAAGTAGAAAAAAGGCAGAAATAATGAAAAATCAAATAGAATTTCTAGGAATAGAAATACATAAAAGTGGAATTAAAATGCAAACTCATATTGTACAAAAGATAATAAATTCAAATGAACAATTAGATACAAAAAAGAAATTACAATCATTTTTAGGATTAGTAAACCAAGTTAGAGAATATATACCAAAATTAGCAGAGACTTTAAAACCATTGCAGAAAAATCTAAAAAAGGATATAGAGCATCACTTTAGTAAAAAAAATAAAAAACAAGTAAGAAAAGTTAAACAAATATGTAAAACTCTACCAAAACTACACTTCCCAGATGAAAATAAAAAATTTTCATATATAGTAAAATCCGATGCAAGTGAAAAAAGCTATGGAGGAGTATTAAAATACAGGTATGATAAAGAAAAAATAGAACATCATTGTAGGTATTATTCAGGAACATTCACAAACCCGGAGATAAAATGGAAAATAAATAGAAAAGAATTATATTCTTTATATAAATGTTTATTAGCTTTTGAACCCTATATAGTATACCACAAATTTATTGTAAGAACAGATAATACACGAGTAAAATGGTGGCTAACAAGAAAAATACAAGATTCTGTAACAACAAAAGAAATACGAAGGATTGTATTGAATATACAAAATTTTACATTTACAATAGAGGTAATCAGAACTAACAAAAATATGATTGCAGACTACCTATCAAGACAAAGCTACACAAACTGAAGAAATAAATACAACAAAAGATATGATCTCAATCCTTGAGAAATTATCCTCTCAAATGGATAATATGGGAACTAGAATACAAAAGCTAGAAGATGCCAAAAATCTAAGTCAGCAGCATGACTCAAAAAATGCGGAGCTATGTCAATCGGAAGACAATAAAATTCCAGAGCTAAAAGGCAAATTGGGGGGTTGGGTCGGGTATAGCTCCGGTTAGCTCTATTATAGGTCGTTTAGATTGATTAGTTACTAACGGTGTTGGTAATTGATTAGATTTTTGATTCATTACTGGTTAAATGCTAAATTATAATTTTCTTTAGCTAAAGTTTTTAATAACAGTAATTTTTCTATATTTTTTTTTAATGACTCTATGTGTGTGATTTTTTTAGTTTGCATATAATTATCTAAATTATTTTTCATATTTTATTCGGTTTTAGTTATTTCAAGCATTGTTTTTGTCCAATAATTTAAATATTCGTAATTTATCATATCTTAGTCTATTTTGGGTCCTGTTTCGGGTCCTGAATCCCATGTATTAGTGTAGTCATAATTATATACTCTTTCTAGTTCGTGATTATTATAGGCCTCTTCTAGTTCTTCTAGTTCTTCTAGTTCTTCACTCCATTCTTGGTTAACTATTTCTGTTAAAACTAGATTTTCATATTCTTGAATCTGATTCCATATATTTTTTCTAATTTCGGGTTCGGTTATCTTTCTAAGTACATAAAAGATTAATATCTTATAATTATCTGCCATTTCGTCTAGTAGGTATGTTATCATTATTTCATGTATCGCTATTATTCTTATGATATTCCTTCTAATCTTCTTACTATACTAATGTAACGACCCAGATCATCGTTACGGGAATTACCATCCTGTTATGTTGTAATTACATGTTTTATGCTTTTACATCAGTGTTAGAGTCTATCGGATGAGTTAGGAGTGAATTTGATTGAAAATGAGGCATATAGCCTTGTTGAAGGAAACTTGAATATGAAAAGTCAACCTGGAGTTGACTATTTAGTTAGAGAGCTCGGAATCGAATTCTGATGATTCGGTCAGCTCCGGGAGGTCATTTCTGAGCTAGGAGAGCGATCGGAAGTGAATTTGGAGGTCCGGTGTAGTTTTAGGCTTGAATTGGCTAAAGTTGAGTTTTGGCGATATCCGATCGGTAGGTGAGATTTTGATCCGGGAGTCGGAATGGAATTCCGACAGTTGCAGTAGCTCCGTTAGGTGATTTTGGATATATCCGCAAATTTTCAGGTCATTCGGACATCGTTTGGTCGGGTTTTTCATTGCATGTTGGTTTCAGAAGTTATAGTTCAAACTTAGGCTTGAATCCGTCATGATTTAATGATTTTTGTTTTTAAGGCCCTGTTTTTATGATTGGAACAAGTTTGAATAACGTTATAGGATGTATTGGAATTTTTGATTGAGGTCCCGGGGGCCTCGGGGTGATTTCGGATGGCTAACGGGAATTTTTGAGTTGAAAAATGCAGCAGAAAAATTACAGAGAAATTTTGTTCTATGCGATTGCAATGCTCTAATGCGATCGCATAGTGTTAGCTACAGTACCCAGTATTTTGTTCTATGCAATCGTATAGGCTAAGCTACAGTGCCCGGAGAGTTTGTTCTATGCGATCGCAATGCTCTGATGCGATCGCATAGTGTTAGCTACAGTACCCAGGATTTTGTTCTATGCAATCGCATAGTGTTAGCTACAGTGCCCGGAGAGTTTGTTCTATGCGATCGCATAGTGTTAGCTACAGTACCGGACAGAATGTTAAAAACATTTCAGTCGCGAAAATAACCCATTTTTCCACCATTTTTGGCCATTCTTGAGAGCTTTTGGATGGGAATTGAAGGGATTTCGACGGGGAATCGTTGGAGGTAAGTTTTATGAGTTAAATACATGTTTTTATACAAGAATCATCCATGGAATTCATGAATCTATAGCTAAAAATCAAGAAAATAGGGCTTGGAGCAAAAACCTTAAATTTAGGATTTGAAGGACCATTTGTGGTCCGAATTGGAAGTTCTTGGTATGTACGGACTCGTGGCGAGATGAGGATTTCGAAAATGTGAATTTCAGAATTTTTTGTGACGTGGGCCCCGGGCTCGGGTTTTGCCAATTTCGTGTTTTTGAGTATTTTTCGAGTTCTTTCGATTGGGTTATGTCCCATTGGCCTAATTTGATGTATTTCCACTATATTTGATCAGATTCTACACGTGCGGAGCTTGATTCTCATGGTAAGGGTATTGCGGAGTAGTCGTCGCGCTGTATTGAGGTGAGTAATAGATGTGGGTGATGAGTAGCGGGTTCGAAACCCCGGTATACCACTTTGTGACGCTGTATAGCAGCGAGACACGTACTCTCTTGTGAGTACGGGGTCTATTGTGATTGGGGACTATGGCTTAGTCCGACTTGTTGGCACTATGTTATGATATTCGACTACTCCTGAGCCGTCGAACCTCCTTCTCGGATGGTTGCATACTATATTGTGATATTGTCTACTCTTGAGCCGTTGAACCTCCTTCTTGGACGGTTGAGTATACTTGTGGGCTGTGAGCCAGTTATTGGATCCCGCGAGGATCATTATCATGGTCTTGTGATATTGTCATGACCCAAATTTTCCCCCAATATCGGGATCGTGATGGCGCCTACTCGTGGTAGCTAGGCAAGCCACTGTATTCATACTATCATATTTTTAATAATATTTCATAATTAATTTATCAACAAAACCATAACTTTAATTAAACAAGTGCGGAATACTTTATCAAAATAGAAATAAGCAGTTTCAAGGTAAAACCATACCGAAATCCTCTACCCAAGACGTGGAGTCACCAACTCATGAACTACTACCGAATACTACACATAAAGGTCTGAAAGAAAATAACACAAGTCTATTTGTCTCGGAACAAGGAGACTACAGCTAATAATATAAATAAGTGGAAGAGACGCCGGCCCTGCGGACGCCTGCAAGCTACCTCGGTCTCGATATGCTCAACTCTCATGCAAGACTCTACTGCTGCTGCTCCTGATCAAAGACTGGACCTGTGCCAAAATGCACAGAAGTGCAGTATCTGTACAATCCGACCCCATGCGCTGGTAAGTGCCTGGCCTATCCCGGCGAAGTAGTGACAAGCCTAGGACCAGACACCCACATAAACCTGTGCAGTTCCATATATATGTATACCACAAAATAACGAGAAATAACCAAGTAATAACAAAATAAGGAATATCTCAAATGAACTCAACAATTAACAACAGTTAATAAGTACACAAGGCAAAACAAAGTATAATGGAAAAACAAGTAATGTCAAGTCAAGTAATAGCAAGTAGTTGCACGGCATCACCCTTCGTGCTTTTACTCTCATCCTCACCAAATAAGCAAATAAAGTGCACGGCATCACCCTTCGTGCTTTTACTCTCATCCTCACATCCATGGTACGGCATGATCCTTCGTACATGGTTCAATAACAAGGCACGGCATGATCCTTCGTGCATAATCAATAACATGGCACGACATTAACCTTCGTGCATAATCAATAACAAGGCACGGCAATAACCTTCGTGCATAAACAATAAATCAAGACACGGCATCACCCTTCGTGCATTGTCACTCTTCCTCACCCAAATAACAATCACAATTAAGGGCAAAGAATGAAACAGTAAATCATAAGCCGTCTCAGCAAGGGCAATCAATAATCATCTTCACAACAAGCCCCGACAAGGGAGAACAATAACAATTCTACAATCCGGCAAGGGTTCAACAAATTATCTTCAAATATGTCTCACAACTAATATTAACAACGACTCACGGTCATGCTAGACGCCAGTGTATGGATGCTCATCACCACAGCCCATACACCGCACTCGATCACATAACACATAGCACATAATCATATTCCCACAAACTAGGATAGAACAAACACTTACCTCGAATGTTTACGAACAATTCAATCCGTGGCAATGCCTTTTCCTTCCAAATTTGTCTCCAATCCAATCGTATCTATACACAATTGATTTAATATCATCCATACTACTCAACAAACTAATTCATAAGGCCAATTACAACTTTTACAACATTCTACCCAGAATAGTGAATTTTGACCCCGAGCCCACATGGTCGAAACTCGGGATTCGAACCAAAATCTGATTACCCATTCCCCCACGAGTTCAAATATATGATTTGTTTCAAAATCGGAAATTTGGCGTATAGCTGGTTATCTTTCAGAGTATGAAGAACCACTCTAAGATGCTGCTCGTGCTCTTCCTGGCTGCGGGAGTATACCAGGATGTCATCTATAAAGACTATCACGAACAGATCTAAGTAAGGCCTGAATACCCGATTCATCAACTCCATGAATGCTGCTGGGGCATTGGTCAATCCAAAGGACATGACCAAGAACTAATAATGCCCATATCTAAAGCGAAAGGCTGTCTTAGGAATGTCAGCCGCCCTGATCTTCAGCTGATGGTAGCCTAACCTCAAGTCTATCTTTGAGAATACCCTCGCTCCCTGGAGCTAGTCAAACAAATCATCAATCCTTGGCAGTGGATACTTATTCTTTATTGTCACTGTGTTCAATTGTCCGTAATCAATACACATCCGCATCGAGCCATCTTTCTTCTCCACAAATAATACAGGTGCTCCCCAGGGGGAAACACTGTGCCTGATAAATCCCTTCTCAAGAAGGTCTTGCAACTGATCTTTCAACTCCTTTAATTTCGGCGGGGCCATACGATAGGGTGGAATAGAGATGGGCTGAGTGCCCGGTGCCATATCAATACAGAAATCAATATCCCTGTCGGGTGGCATGCCCGGCAGGTCTGAAGGAAAAACCTCGGGAAACTCCCGTGCAATAGGGACCGACTCAATGGAAGGAACTTCTGCACTGGAATCACGAACATAAGCCAGATAAGCTAGACACCCCTTCTCGACCATGCGTCGAGCCTTAACATAGGAAATAACAGTGCGAACGGAGTGGCTTGAGGTACCTTTCCACTCTAGTCGGGGTGATTCTGGCAAGGCCAAGGTCACAGTCTTAACATGACATTATAGAATAGCATGGTATGGGGACAACCAGTCCATCCCCAATATGACATCAAAATCCACCATATCCAAAAGCAACATATCAACACGGGTCTCAAGACCCCCAAATATAACTACGCACGAACGATGCACTCGGTCGACTACAATGGAGTCACCCACCTGTGTAGATACATAAACTGGAATATCCAGAGCATAGCTGGGCACGGCCAAATACGGTGCAAAGTAGGAAGATACATATGAATATGTAGATCCAGGGTCAAATAATACTGAAGCACCTCTGCCACACACAAGAATGGTACCTGTAATCACGGCATCTGATGCCTCTGCCTCTAGCCTGGCTGGAAAAGCATAGAATCGGGGATTTGCACCTCCCCTCTGAGTTGCGTCTCTAAGACGGCCATCAACTGGCTGACCTCTACCTCTGGCTGGACGGTCTCCACCTCTACGGTCTCGACCTCCACCTCTATAATCTCTACCCCCGCCTCTGTCTGGCTGGGCAGGCTGAGGGTCAGCTGGGGCCTGAATCATAGCACGAGGGCCCCGCTGCTAAGAGTTGCCCATTGCTCGTGGGCAGTACCTGAAAAAATGACCTGGGTCACCCCAACCGTAGCAACTCTTAGACTGATAGGGCTGCTGGCCCTGACGACCTTGAATGGCCTCCACGAACACTCTGAAGAGGCTGAGCATTAATAGGAGGCTGATCTGAATAATGCCCACGAAACCCATGATCACCTGGTCCACCCTGCGAAGCCTGAAGGGCGGAATGGAAAGGCTTGGAAGACTGGCCTCTGTCAAAAGATTCTCTGCCACCAGAAGAAGAACCACTAAACCTGCCTGAATGACGAGGCCTCTTGTCTGAAGAATAACCACCTCCCCGAGCAAGAGCCATCTCAACTCTACGTGCTGCATTAGCCGCCTCCTGAAATGATATGTCACTCCCCACGCCCATAGCCATCTAAAGTCTAATTGGCTGATTAAGCCCATCTATAAACCTGCGGACCCTCTCCCGCTCTGTGGGAAGGATCATGTGACGACCCGGCCCGTCGTCACGAGAATTATCACCCCGTTATGTTGTAATTACATAATTCATGCTTTTATATGAGTGTTAGAGTCTATCGGGTAAATTAGGAGTGAATTGGATTGAAAATGAGGCATATAGCCTTTTTGAAGGAGACTTGAATAAGGAAAGTCAACCCGGAGTTGACTATTTGGTTAGAGGGCTCGGAATCGGATTCTGATGATTCGGATAGTTCCGGGAGGTGATTTGTGACTTAGGGGAGCGATCGGAATTGAATTTGGAGGCCCGGTGTAGAAATAGGCTTGAATTGGCTAAGGTTGAATTTTGGCGATATCCGATCGGTAGGTGAGATTTCGATCCGGGGGTCGGAATGGAATTCCGACAGATGGCAGTAGCTTCGTTAGGTGATTTTGGATGTGCCTGCAAAATTTCAGGTCATTCGGACGTCGTTTGGTCGGGTTTTTGATTGAATGCGTAATTCGGAAAGTTTTAAGGAATTTAGGCTTGAATCCGTGTGTAATTGGTGATTTTGATGTTTAGAATGGTGTTTTTATGATTGGAACAAGTCCGTATCGTGTTTTGGAGTATGTTGGTGGTTTTCGTTGGGGTCCCGGGAGCCTCGGGTTGATTTCGGGGGTCCAAACGGACCATTTCTTCTATTTTTGGAACTGCTGTTGGCTGCTGGTTTTGTTGCAGACGGATGCTCCATGCGATCGCATAGGGTTATTGCGATCGCATAGAAGGATGGAAGTGAGCCCAGAGTTGTTCTATGCGATCGCGTAATAGGAGATGCGATCGCATAGGTATGGAAACTGGCACTATGCGATCGCAGGGTCATTTGTGCGATCGCACAGAAGAGATTGGAGGGGTGAGAAAAATGTTCTATGCGATCGCATAGCAAGGGGTGCGATCGCATAGGTTCGTCAGACTGTGCATTGCGATCGCATAGCTAGTGTTGCGATCGCAGAGAAGAAAAGATGAGGCCTGGAAGGTTGTGCTATGCGATCGCGGGAGAGCATCGCGATCGCATAGAAGGGGAAATTGGCAGGAAATTTAACTCTATGCGATCGCATAGGGTCATTGCGATCGCATAGAAGAGATTGTTCTGGCAATGAATTAAATCACAGAACAGAGGGGTCACGGGTTCATTAACCCAAAACCCCATTTTTGAGTTCCAAGAGGAGAAATTGACGGGAATTGCTGGTAATTCATCGGGGATTCGTTGGAGGTAAGTTTTGTGGCTTAATTACATCATTTTAACATGAAATCCTTGGTTAATTCCCTGTAGATGGAAGATTAATTGTGGGTTTGAGCCCTAAGCCTAAATTGAAGAAAAACACCGATTTGAGTGGGCAAACGGAGTCCGATTTTGGTAAATTTTATATGTATGGACTCGTGGCGAGACGAGGGTTCCAGAAATGTGAATTTCGTAAATTTTCGGAATGTGGGCCCGGGGCTCGGGTTTTGACAACTTTGGGAATTTTGATGTAAATTGAGTTGTATTGATTGGGTGTCGTCCCATTGGCCTAAATTGTTGTATTTTTACTGTATTTGATCAGATTCTACGCGTGCGGAGCTTGATTCTCGTGGCAAGGGCATTGCGGAGTAGTCGTCGCGCCGTATTGAGGTGAGTAATAGATGTGGGTGATGACCAGCGGGTTCGAAACCCCGGTATACCACTTTGTGACGTTGTATAGCGGCGAGACACGCACACTCTGGAGAGTGCGGGGTCGATCATGAACTGGAGACTATAGATTAGTCCGACCTGTTGATACTGGTATTATTGGCTATTCTAGAGCCGTCGAACCTCCTTCTCGGATGGTTGCATATATATATATATATTGTGAGAATGGCCACTCTTGAGCCGAGGAACCCCCTTCTCGGGCGGTTGATTATACATGTGGGCCGTGAGCCAGTTATTGGATCCCGCGAGGATCGTTATCATTGTCTTATCATATAGACATGCTAGTTTACTACTAGTCCGCAGCTATTTTTGTTATTATGCAAATTCCAATCTCTGGAACTTGATATTACTGTTTTCCAACTGAAAAAAAAATGATAAAAGAGTTTTCAAAAAACTACTTTTGAGCCTGCGAGGCTGTATCTGCATATTAGCTGACTAGTAGTGGATCGGGCTGCACGCCGCAGCGAGATATATGTTGGATCGGACTGCACGCCGTAGGGATATCTCTATGAGATGTGCTTGGGCTGTAGGAGCCCCTCCGGAGTCTGAACCCCCACAGTGAGCACGGGTACCCAAAATTGGAGTCGGGCTACACGCCGTAGCGGTCATATCATGCATTGCATTGCATTTAGCTACATCTGCTAGCTGTTATGCTATTTGTTGGTACAGGTACAGTGAAGATTGATTCTATGACAGTGTAGCTGATTATAGCTTTACATAGTGCTTTATTGCGGATTTCTTATCTGCGCTGTCTTACTCTTGTTTATTACCACTGAGTCTGGCAGTACTCATTTTACTCCCTGCACCTTGTGTGCAGATCCAGGTACCTCTCAGCAGTGATCCAGTAGCTCTTGTGAGGCGACGTTTGTGGATATTCGAGGTAGCTACAGAGTCCGCAGGACCCGACATCCCTTCCTACTGTCTTTGGATGTTGTATTGACTTTTCTTTCCGCACTTGGTATCTTGTAAACCTTTATACACTTATGTTCTTTAGAGGCTCATGACTCTTGACCCTTGGTCTATGGGAGTTGATGTATTATGGGAGTTGGTTCCCTGTTTTCGTTATTTGTATCGCTATTGCTTCGTGATTTAATATGCTTAAATAGGCTAAAAGAGAGCTTCTAGCTCCATTGTTTATATTGGTTGGTCAGGCTGGCTTAGCAATGTGCTGGGCGCCATCACGACCGGATTTGGGGTCGTGACAAGTTGGTATCAGAGCCTAGGTTTACTAGGCCTCGTGAGTCTTGAGCCGGTTAGTAGAGTCTTGTGGATCGGTACGGGGACGCTTGTACTTATCCTCGGGAGGCTGCGAACCTTTAGGAAAACTTCACTTTTCTTGAACTCTGTCGTGCGATCTTGTTGTTCTGAGAACTGAACTTCTATATTCTATTCTCTCGCAGATGGCGAGAACGCGAGCATCAGGACGAGGTGGACGACCTCCATTGCCACCTGTTAGAGGCCGTGGGGGCGGTCGTGCTAGAGTTAGAGGTAGGGGAGCTGAGGGGTGCCCGGCCGACCCGCCTGTTGTACCGGTTCGGGAGCGGCCCCGGTGGTTGAAGCTCCGGCGGTCCCGGTTCGGGGCCGGACTATATCTATTGCTATTCCTGGTCTTCAGGAGACTCTTGCTCATATATTATCGGTGTGTTCCTGTTTGGCTTAGGTAGTTTCAGCTACCGCTACTGCAACGACATCTCAAAAAGGGGGTGGTCAGCAGACCCCTGCAGCTCGCACACCTGAGCAGGCTGTTCAGGGACTTCAGACGCCAGAGGCGGTCCCCGCTCAGGTGGTTGCACTAGTTATTCCTCCAGCTACACCAGCTCCAGAGCATATGGTTCAGGCTATGCCCGATGATGAGCAGCGTCGTCTTGAGAGATTTGGTAGACTTCGACCACCCCATTTCAGTGGCGTTGAGGGCGAGGATGCCCAGGGTTTCTTGGATAAGTGTCAGAGGATGTTACGTACGGCTGGTATTCTTGAGTCCAGCGGAGTTTCATTTACTACCTTTCAGTTTACTGGTCCCGCATTTGATTGGTGGGAGGAGTTTGAGAGGCGTAGGCCTGCAGGAGCAGCACCTCTCACATGGCAGCAGTTCTCTACTCTCTTTCTAGAGAAATATGTACCTTAGTCTCGTCGCGAGGAGCTACGTCGCCAGTTCGAGTGGTTGGTTCAGGGCGACATGTCTGTGACCCAGTATGAGCTCAGATTCACACAGTTGGCTAGGCATGCCACATGGATGATCCCCACTGAGAGGGAGAGGATCAGGAGGTTCATTGATGGCCTCAACTACTCTATCCGTATTCTTATGACCAGCGAGCGAGTTCTATCATCATCGTTTGAGCAGGTAGCCGATATGGCACGCTCCATTGAGGCGGATCGTCGCCGAGAGAGAGAGGAGCGGGAGGCCAAGAGGCCTCGTGGTTCTGGCAGTTTCAGTGGTGCTCCATCTAGAGGGCATTCCCAGCAGAGCAGAGGTCGCTCATCTAGACCTTCTCATTCGGGCCGCCCAGAGCAGAGCGGAGGTTCTTATGGTCGTGGTCGACAGGGGTTTCAGCAGGGTCAGTCATCACTTAGTGCCCTCCCAGCCCAGAGTGCAGCACCTACTTCTCCAGCACCGGGTGCATGTTATGAGTGTGGTGAGTTTGGCCACATGAGGAGACATTGCCCTCGACTACGTAGGGGCGGGACTCAGCAGAGGGATCAGCCCTCCTCTTCAGCACCATCTCAGTCTAGTAGAGGTGGAGGTCAGTCTTCTCGTGGTCGCCCCAGGGGCGAGGAGAGATCTGGTGGAGGCCAGGCACGGTTCTATGCACTTCCTGACAGGCGTGATGCGGTTGCCTCCGATGCTGTGATTACAGGTATCATTTCTGTCTGTCACAGAGATGCCTCTGTTCTATTTGATCCAGGATCCACATATTCTTACGTGTCCTCTTATTTTGCACATCATTTGGGTGCGACTCGTAGTAGTCTTGATTTACCTGTTCATGTATCCACCCCCGTGGGTGATACGATTGTTGTGGATCATGTCTATAGATCCTGTGTTATATCTATTGGGGGTCCGGAGACCCAGGCAGATTTGTTATTGTTGGGTATGGTGGACTTTGATGTTATATTGGGTATGGACTGGTTGTCTCCGTATCATGCTATATTGGACTGTCATGCTAAGACAGTTACGTTGGCCATTCCTGGTATTTCTCATATTGAGTGGCGGGGTTCGACTGATTTCGTCCCTAGTCGTGTTATTTCGTTCTTAAAGGCTCAGAAAATGGTTGAAAAGGGGTGTTTATCGTACTTAGCTTTTGTGAGAGATGTGGGAGCTGAGTCTCCTAGCATTGATTCTGTACCTGTTGTGAGGGACTTCCCAGATGTATTCCCCTCAGACCTGCCGGGCATGCCGCCGGACAGGGATATTGATTTTGGCATTGACTTGGTGCCGGGCACTCAGCCCATATCCATTCCTCCTTATCGAATGGCACCAGCCGAGTTGAAAGAACTAAAAGAGCAGCTTCAAGAACTTCTGGATAAGGGTTTCATCCGCCCTAGTGTGTCTCCGTGGGGTGCACCGGTATTATTTGTTAAAAAGAAAGATGGTTCCATGCGGATGTGTATTGATTATAGGCAATTGAACAAAGTGACGGTGAAGAACAAGTACCCTCTGCCGCGCATAGATGATTTGTTTGACTAATTACAGGGTGCAAGGGTGTTTTCTAAGATCGATCTTCGTTCAGGCTATCATCAGCTGAAGATCAGAGACTCAGATATATTGAAGACTGCATTCGGGACCCGATATGGTCATTATGAGTTTCTTGTGATGTCGTTTGGGCTGACCAACGCCCCAGCAGCATTTATGCATCTGATGAACAGTGTGTTCAGGCCTTATTTGGATTCGTTTGTGATTGTGTTCATTGATGACATTCTAGTCTACTCCCGTAGTCAGGAGGAGCATGCTCAGCATTTGAGTACTGTGTTGCAGAGATTGAGGGAGGAGAAGCTATATGCTAAATTCTCCAAGTGTGAGTTTTGGCTCGAGTCCGTGGCATTTATGGGACATGTGGTGTCTCGTGATGGTATTCAGGTTGATCAGAAAAAGATAGAGGCGGTGCAGAGTTGGCCTAGACCGACCTCAGCTACAGAGATCGGGAGTTTTCTTGGTTTGGCGGGATATTATCGCCGGTTTGTTCAGGGATTTTCATCCATTGCTTCTTCATTGACTAAATTGACCCGGAAGGGTGCACCATTCGTGTGGTCGGATGAGTGCGAGGAGAGCTTTCAGAAGCTCAAGACAGCTTTGACCACAGCTCCAGTGTTAGTATTGCCATCAACTTCGGGTTCATATACCGTTTATTGTGATGCCTCGAGAGTGGGGATAGGTTGTGTGTTGATGCAGGAAGGAAAGGTAATTGCTTATGCTTCTCGGCAGTTGAAGCCGCATGAGAAGAACTATCCTGTTCATGACTTGGAGCTAGCCGCCATTGTTCATGCATTGAAGATTTGGAGGCACTATTTGTATGGTGTGTCTTGTGAGGTGTATACCGACCATCGTAGTCTCCGGCACTTGTTCAAACAGAAAGACCTTAATTTGAGACAGCGGAGATGGCTTGAGTTGCTGAAGGATTATGACATTACTATATTATATCATCCGGGGAAGGCCAATGTGGTGGCCGATGCTTTGAGCCGGAAGGCGGTCAGTATGGGGAGCTTGGCATATATTCCAGCTGAGGAGAGGCCATTTGCTTATGATGTTCAGGTACTAGCCAATCGGCTAGTGAGGTTAGATATTTCGGAGCCCAGCCGGGTATTGGCTTGTGTTGTATCTCGGTCATCTCTATATGATCGTATTCGTGAGCGCCGATATGATGATCCACATTTGGCTGTCCTGAGGGATAGAGTTCAGCATGATGATGCTAGAGATGTCACCATTGATAGTGACGATGTATTGAGGATGCAGGGCCGGATATGTGTGCCCAATGTTGATGGCCTTCGTGAGTTGATTGTGGAGGAGGCCCATAGCTCGCGGTATTCTATCCATCCATGAGCCGCGAAGATGTATCAAGATTTGAAACAGCACTATTGGTGGAGAAAGATGAAAATGGACATTGTGAGACATGTAGCACGGTGCCTCAACTGTCAGCAGGTTAAGTACGAGCATCAGAGGCCCGGTGGTGTATTTCAGCGCATTGTTATTCCTGAGTGGAAATGGGAGAGAGTCACTATGGACTTTGTTACTGGACTCCCTCGGACGGCGAGGAAGTTTGATTCTGTATGGGTGATTGTGGATAGACTGACCAAGTCAGCTCACTTCATTCCAGTTAGTACTACCTACTCATCGGAGCGGTTGGCATCGATCTTTATTCGAGAGATTGTTCGGTTGCATGGAGTCCCAGTGTCTATCATATCCGACAGGGGTACTCAGTTCACTTCTCAGTTTTGGAGAGCATTTCAGCGAGAGATGGGTACACGGGTTGAGTTGAGTACAACATTTCACCCCCAGACAGACGGACAGTCTGAGCGCACTATTCAGATCTTGGAGGATATGTTGCGAGCTTGTGTGATTGATTTTGGTGGTTCGTGGGATGAGTTCCTACCACTTGCCGAGTTTGCCTACAACAACAGTTATCAGTCGAGTATTCAGATGGCCCCGTATGAGGCATTGTATGGCAGGCGGTGTAGATCCCCCGTGGGATGGTTTGAGCCTGGTGAGGTTAGATTGATAGGGACTGAGTTAGTCCAGGATGCTCTGGATAGAGCAAAGTTGATCCAGGAGAGGCTTCGTACAGCACAGTCTCGTCGGAAGAGTTATGCGGACCGTAGAGTTCGAGAGTTGTCTTTCATGGTTGGTGACAGAGTATTGTTGAAGGTTTCACCTATGAAGGGTGTCATGAGGTTTGGGAAGAAAGGAAAATTGAGTCCTAGGTACATTGGTCCTTTTGAGATACTTAGGAGAGTTGGAGAGGTGGCATATGAGTTGGCCTTGCCGCCCAGCTTATCCAGCGTTCATCCCGTATTCCATGTGTCTATGCTATGGAAGTACATTGGAGATTCATCTCATGTATTAGATTTCAGCACCATTCAGCTTGATGGTAATCTATCCTATGATGTGGAGCCTATTGCCATTTTGGGACGTCAGGTGAGAAAATTGAGGTCTAAGGAGATTGCATCGGTTAAGGTTCAGTGGAGAGGTCGACCCGTGGAGGAGGCCACTTGGGAGATCGAGCGGGAGATGCGGAGCAGATATCCTCACTTGTTTGAGACTTCAGGTATGTTTCTTGACCCGCTCGAGGACGAGCGTTTGCTTAAGAGGGGGAGAATGTGACGACCCGGCCCGTCGTCACGAGAATTATCACCCCGTTATGTTGTAATTACATAATTCATGCTTTTATATGAGTGTTAGAGTCTATCGGGTAAATTAGGAGTGAATTGGATTGAAAATGAGGCATATAGCCTTTTTGAAGGAGACTTGAATAAGGAAAGTCAACCCGGAGTTGACTATTTGGTTAGAGGGCTCGGAATCGGATTCTGATGATTCGGATAGTTCCGGGAGGTGATTTGTGACTTAGGGGAGCGATCGGAATTGAATTTGGAGGCCCGGTGTAGAAATAGGCTTGAATTGGCTAAGGTTGAATTTTGGCGATATCCGATCGGTAGGTGAGATTTCGATCCGGGGGTCGGAATGGAATTCCGACGATGGCAGTAGCTTCGTTAGGTGATTTTGGATGTGCCTGCAAAATTTCAGGTCATTCGGACGTCGTTTGGTCGGGTTTTTGATTGAATGCGTAATTCGGAAAGTTTTAAGGAATTTAGGCTTGAATCCGTGTGTAATTGGTGATTTTGATGTTTAGGATGGTGTTTTTATGATTGGAACAAGTCCGTATCGTGTTTTGGAGTATGTTGGTGGTTTTCGTTGGGGTCCCGGGGGCCTCGGGATGAATTCGGGGGTCCAAACGGACCAATTTGTGCCATTTTTGGAACTGCTGTTGGCTGCTGGTTTTGTTGCAGACGGATGCTCTATGCGATCGCATAGGGTTATTGCGATCGCATAGAAGGATGGAAGTGAGCCCAGAGTTGTTCTATGCGATCGCGTAATAGGAGATGCGATCGCATAGGTATGGAAATTGGCACTATGCGATCGCAGGGTCATTTGTGCGATCGCATAGAAGAGATTTGAGGGGTGAGAAAAATGTTCTATGCGATCGCATAGGAAGGGGTGCGATCGCATAGGTTCGTCAGACTGTGCATTGCGATCGCATAGCTAGTGTTGCGATCGCAGAGAAGAAAAGATGAGGCCTGGAAGGTTGTGCTATGCGATCGCGGGAGAGCATCGCGATCGCATAGAAGGGGAAATTGGCAGGAAATTTAACTCTATGCGATCGCATAGGGTCATTGCGATCGCATAGAAGAGATTGTTCTGGCAGTGAATTAAATCACAGAACAGAGGGGTCGCGGGTTCATTAACCCAAAACCCCATTTTTGAGTTCCAAGAGGAGAAATTGACGGGAATTGCTGGTAATTCATCGGGGATTCGTTGGAGGTAAGTTTTGTGGCTTAATTACATCATTTTAACATGAAATCCTTGGTTAATTCCCTGTAGATGGAAGATTAATTGTGGGTTTGAGCCCTAAGCCTAAATTGAAGAAAAACACCGATTTGAGTGGGCAAACGGAGTCCGATTTTGGTAAATTTTATATGTATGGACTCGTGGCGAGACGAGGGTTCCGAAATGTGAATTTCGTAAATTTTCGGAATGTGGGCCGGGGCTCGGGTTTTGACAACTTTGGGAATTTTGATGTAAATTGAGTTGTATTGATTGGGTGTCGTCCCATTGGCCTAAATTGTTGTATTTTTACTGTATTTGATCAGATTCTACGCGTGCGGAGCTTGATTCTCGTGGCAAGGGCATTGCGGAGTAGTCGTCGCGCCGTATTGAGGTGAGTAATAGATGTGGGTGATGACCGGCGGGTTCGAAACCCCGGTATACCACTTTGTGACGCTGTATAGCGGCGAGACACACACACTCTTGAGAGTGCGGGGTCGATCATGAACTGGAGACAATAGATTAGTCCAACCTGTTGATACTGTATTATTGGCTATTCTAGAGCCGTCGAACCTCCTTCTCGGATGGTTGCATATATATATATTGTGAGAATGGCCACTCTTGAGCCGAGGAACCCCCTTCTTGGGCGGTTGATTATACATGTGGGCCGTGAGCCGGTTATTGGATCCCGCGAGGATCGTTATCATTGTCTTATCATATAGACATGCTAGTTTACTACTAGTCCGCAGCTATTTTTGTTATTATGCTAATTCCAATCTCTGGAACTTGATATTACTGTTTTCCAACTGAAAAAAAAAATGATAAAAGAGTTTTCAAAAAACTACTTTTGAGCCTGCGAGGCGGTATCTGCATATTAGCTGACTAGTAGTGGATCGGGCTGCACGCCGCAGCGAGATATATGTTGGATCGGACTGCACGCCGCAGGGATATCTCTATGAGATGTGCTTGGGCTGTAGGAGCCCCTCCGGAGTCTGAACCCCCACAGTGAGCACGGGTACCCAAAATTGGAGTCGGGCTACACGCCTTAGCGGTCATATCATGCATTGCATTGCATTTAGCTACATCTGCTAGCTGTTATGCTATTTATTGGTAATTGTTGGAACAGGTACAGTGAAGATTGATTCTATGACAGGGTAGCCGATTATAGCTTTACATAGTGCTTTATTGCGGATTTCTTATCTGCGTTGTCTTACCCTTGTTTATTACCACTGAGTCTGGCAGTACTCATTTTACTCCCTGCACCTTGTGTGCAGATCCAGGTACCTCTCAGCAGTGATCCAGTAGCTGTGTGAGGCGACGTTTGTGGATATTCGAGGTAGGTGCAGAGTCCGCAGGACCCGACATCCCTTCCTACTGTCTTTGGATATTGTATTGACTTTTCTTTCCGCACTTGGTATCTTGTAAACCTTTATACACTTATGTTCTTTAGAGGCTCATGACTCTTGACCCTTGGTCTATGGGAGTTGATGTATTATGGGACTTGGTTCCCTGTTTTCGTTATTTGTATCGCTATTGCTTCGTGATTTAATATGCTTAAATAGGCTAAAAGAGAGCTTCTAGCTCCGTTGTTTATATTGGTTGGTCAGGCTGGCTTAGCAATGTGCTGGGCGCCATCACGACCGGATTTGGGGTCGTGACAGATCACCACTGCATGACGAGCCAAATCAACAAATCTCGTCTCATATTGAGTGACCGTCATAGTGCCCTGATGGAGGCGCTCAAACTGCCTCCGAAGTACATCCCGCTGAGTAGTAGGGAGAAACTTCTCCATAAATAGCTCCGCAAACCGATCCCATGATAAAGCTGGGGACCCTGCTGGTCGAGTCAAGCAATAATCTCTCCACCAAGTCTTGGTGGATCCTGCAAGCCTGAATGTACAGAAGTCAACTCCATTTGACTCCACGATCCCCAGAGTTTTGAGAATCTCGTGGCAACTGAATAAGAAATCCTAAGGATCCTCTGATGTGGTACCGCTGAAAGTAGTGGTAAACAGCTTGGAGAACCGATCAAGTCTCCATAAAGAATTCGAAGTCATGGCCGCTCCATCTCCGGCATGAGCCGTGGTACCTGACTGAGTGGCCACAGCTGGCTGAACCACTGGTGCCTGAGGCTCTGAGGAGCTACTGGCTCCGGAGTACGAGCAATAGGAGTCTGGGCCCCTCCTCCAGCCTGAGAAGCGGCTGGTGCAACTGATAATAAGCCTGCTCTAGCAACGCTGTCCATAAATCCCGCTATCCTGACCAGAGCCTCCCGAAGATCCGGGGTAAATAAAGCCTCTCCCGGGACCCGAGCTGGGCCCATTGGAGCTGCTAGGACTGGAACCTCCTCGCCAGTCTCAATCTGAGGCTCCACCTCTAGAATAGCTGCCGAGGGCTGAGCTCTTCTCCTACTATGGCCTACGATATGGCCTCAGCCCCTGCCCCTCACGGGAGCTGCCTGGGGCTCGGGCTGCTGGTCAGCGGACGAAGAAGCGCGTGTCCTTACCATCTGCGAAAGGACAGAATAGAAATTCAATCAGTAATTGAGGAACAAGTCGCACGACAAGAAAGAACAAATGAGAGACTCTTTCCTAACTCAATAGACTCTGGAGGACAAGTACGGACGTCTCCGTACCTACCTCTCAAACTCTACTAAGCTTGTTCGTGAGTGGTGAGACCTATGTAACCTAGAGCTCTGATACCAACTTGTCACGACCCGGATTTTCCCCCAATATCGGGATCGTGATGGCGCCTACTCGTGGTAGCTAGGCAAGCCACTGTATTCATACTATCCTATTTTTAATAATATTTCATAATTAATTTATCAACAAAACCATAACTTTAATTAAACAAGTGCAGAATGCTTTATCAAAATAGAAATAAGCAGTTTCAAGGTAAAACCATACTGAAATCCTCTACCCAAGACGTGGAGTCACCAACTCACGAACTACTACTGAATACTACACATAAAAGTCTGAAAGAAATATAACATAATCTGTTTGTCTCGGAATAAAGAGACTACAGCTAGTAACATAAGTAAAGGGAGAGACACCTGGCCTGCGGACGTCTGCAAGCTACCTCGGTCTCAAATATGATCAATTTCCACGCAAAAGATCTACTGCTACTACTCCTGATCGAAACCTGGACCTGTACAAAAACGCACAGAAGTGCAGTATCAGCACAACCGACCCCATGTGCTGGTAAGTTCCCGGCCTATCCCGGCGAAGTAGTGACAAGCCTAGGACCAGACACCCACATAAACCTGTGCAGTTCCATATATATGTATACCACAAAATAACGAGAAATAACCAAGTAATAACGCAATAAGGAATATCTCAAATGAACTCAACAATTAACAACAGTTAATAAGTACACAAGGGAAAACAAAGTATAATGGAAAAACAAGTAATGTCAAGTCAAGTAATAGCAAGTAGTTGCACGGCATCACCCTTCGTGCTTTATTACTCTTCCTCACCCAAATAACAATCACAATTAAGGGCAAAGAATGAAACAGTAAATCATAAGCCGTCCCAGCAAGGGCAATCAATAATCATCTTCACAACAAGTCCCGACAACGGAGAACAATAACAATTCTACAATCCGGCAAGGGTTCAACAAATTATCTTCAAATATGTCTCACAACAAGTATTAATAACGACTCACGGTCATGCTAGACGCCAGTGTGTGGATGATCATCACCATAGCCCATACACCGCACTCGATCACATAACACATAGCACATAATCCTATTCCCTCAAGATAGGATAGAACAAACACTTACCTCGAATGTTTACGAACAATTCAATCCATGGCAATGCCTTTTCCTTTCAAATTTATCTCCAATCCAATCGTATCTATACACAATTGATTTAATATCATCAATACTACTCAACAAACTAATTCATAAGGCCATTTACAACTTTTACAACATTCTGCCCGGAATAGTGAATTTCGACCCCGGGCCCACATGGTCGAAACTCGGGATTCGAACCAAAATCCGGTTACCCATTCCCCCACGAGTTCAAATATATGATTTGTTTCAAAATCGGACCTCAATTCGAGGTCCAATTTCCCAATTCATGAAAAACCCTATATTCTACCAAAAACAAGAAATTCTACCATGAAAACCTTTGATTTCTATTGAAAAACATGTTTAATGTTGTTAGGAATTGAAAGAATTAAGTAAAAAGTGACTTACAATTGCTTTGAAGAAGAGGGAGTTCGTGAAAAATCGCCAATGGGTGTTTTTGGGTTGTGAAATGTGAAAATGAAGCTGGAAATCGTGATTTACAGGTCTCTGTGTTCGCATTTGCGAACATGGGTTCATAATTGCGAACCCCGACCAATTTCTGGAGTTTGAAAAATAAGCTAAGGATGGGAAGTTCGCATTTGCAAAGCCAAGGCGTACTGGGAGGTTCGCATTTGCGACATAATGTTCGCATTTGCGAACAAGGCTGGCCTCCAGGGATCTTCGCATTTGCGAAGCATGGCTTAACAATGAAGGCCTCGTATTTGCGAGGTTATGTTCGCATTTGCGAACCCAAGCCGTCCTGGACGCCCTTCGCATTTGCGATCAAGGGTTCGCATTTGCGAACCCTGCCTTGATCTGTCACCTTCGCAATTGCGAGAAATACTTCGCAAATGCGAAGCCAACAGCTGGGTGAAAAACCAGTAGTGCAAAAATTCAGAAATTGATCCAACGGTCTATCAAATCTTTACCCGAGCCCCCCGGGCTCCAAACCAAACACGTACACAACATCAAAAATACATTACGAACTTGTTCGTGCGATCACATCGCCAAAATCACATCGTTTCATCAAGTCAAGCCTCAAGTTCATGATTTTTCATACTTTTGGTTTTCAAAACTTTCAAACTTGGAACTCAAGGTCCAAAACATATCAAACGACTTCCGAATGTCACCCAACTTTGCAGAAAGCACATATATAATATTTAAGACTTGTACCGGACGTTGGAACCAAAATACGAGCCCGATACCAAGGTCAATTAATTCCTTTTCCTTTAATAATTACATCAAAAACAATTTCACAGAAAAATTCATAACTTGGGCTCTAGGCCTCAGAATTCGACTCCGGACGCATGTCCAAGTCCCATATTTTCCTACGGACCTTTCGGGACCATCCAATCTCGGGTCCGGGTTCGTTTACCAAAAATGTTGACCGAAGTCAACCATATCGATATTAATATCAAAATTCTTCAAATTTCTCCCATTTTTCATATATTTCAACATAAAAACTTTCCGGCCACATGCCCAGATCATGCACGTAAATCGAGGCAACATAAAATGAGGTTTTCAAGGCCTCAGAAGCTCGAAAGGATCGTTATCATTGTCTTTTCATATTGACATGTTAGATACTACCAGTCCGTAGCTATTTCTGTTATAATGCTATTTCCAATCTCTGGAACTTGATATTACTGTTTTCCAACTGAAAAATGATAAAAGATGTTTTCAAACTACTTTTAAGCCTGCGAGGCTGCATTTCCATATTAGCTGACTAGTAGTGGATCGGGCTGCGCGCCGCAGCGGTATATATGTTGGATCGGACTGCACGCCACAGTAATATTGTGCTTGGGCTGTAGGAGCCCCTCCGGAGTCCGAACCCCCACAGTGAGCACGGGTACCCAAATTGGATCGGGCTACGCGCCGTAGCGGTCATATCATGCATTGTATTGCATTTAGCTACATCTGATAGTTGTTATGCTGTTTGTTGGTACTTGTTGGAACAAGTACAGTTGATATTGATTCTGTGACAGAGTATTTGATTATAGCTTTACATAGTGTTTTATTGCGGATTTCTTATCTGCGCTGTCTTGCCCTTGTTTATTACCACTGAGTCTGGCAGTACTCATTTTACTCCCTGCACCTTGTGTTTAAGTTGGGGAGAATGTAACGACCCGGCCCGTCGTTATGGTAATTACCACCCCGTTACATTGCATTTACATATCTTATGCTTTTAAATCGGTATTAGAATATATCGGGTGAGTTAGGAGTGATTCGGGTTGAAAATGAAGCAAATAACATGATTTAAGGAAGCTTAAATATGGGAAGTCAACCAAGAGTTGACTATTGAGTTAGAGTGCACGGAACCGAATTCCGATGATTTGACTAGTTCGGGGATCATTTATGACTTAGGAGAGCAATCGGAATTGAATTCGGAGGTCCGGTGTAGTTTTAGGCTTGAATTAGCGAAGGTTGAATTTTGGCGGAAACCGGATGATAGGTGTGATTTTAATCCGGGGGTCGGAATGGAATTCTGACAATTTTTGTAGCTTCGTTATGTGATTTTGGATATGTCTACAAATTTTCAGGTCATTCGGACAACGTTTGATCGGGTTTTTGATTGAATGTTAGTTTTGAATGTTTTGAAAAAACTTAGGCTTGAATTTGTGTGTAAATGGTGATTTTGATGTTTAGTATGGTGTTTTTATGATTGGAACAAGTTCATATCGTGTTTTGGAGTATGTTGGTGGTTTTCGTTGGGGTCCCGGGGGCCTCGGGATGAATTCGGACCATCAACCGGGCATTTAGAACTTGGAAAAATTCTGCAGAAAATTGCAGGCAGCAGTTGCTCTATGCGATCGCATAGAGATGATTGCGATCGCATAGAAGAGTGGAAGGGGGGCATGAAGTTAACTCTATGCGATCGCGTGAAGGGCATTGCGATCGCATAGGGTCCGAAAATTATGCAGTGCGATCGCGGAGGATCGATTGCGATCGCGGAGAGTATTAATGCGAAGCTATGCGATCGCATGGCTAGGCCTGACATCACAGAGAGCGAATGGGAGGCCTGAGAAAAATTCCTCTATGCGATCGCAATAAGGGGCCTGCGATCGCATAGAAGGAAATGCTCTGGCAGTGAATTAAATCATAGAACAGAGGGGTCGCGGGTTTACACCCCAAAAAACACAATTTTGAGCCCTAGAGAGAAGAAAACTCGAGGAAATCACTCAGAAATCATCGGGTGTTCATCGGAGGTAAGATTCTTGACTCAAAAACATCATTTTATGGTAGAATTAACATCAATCTCCATGAATTTGGGTAGAATTTTGAAGAAATGTGGCCTAGGTATTGAAAACGGGATTTTGAGTTTTTAAAGGCCATTTGAACTCCGATTTCGATAAATTTTATATGCACGGACTCGTGGCGAGATGAGGATCGCGTTGGTACTAATTTTGGAATTTTCCGAGCAGTGGGCCCGGGGTCGGGTTTTACCAACTTAGTGTATTTATGCAAATTTCATGTAAATTGAAATGGGTTATGATTCTTTGACCCGTATTTGATATATTTATTGTGGTTTGACTAGATTCTACGCACGATGGAGTGAATTTCAAAGGAAAAGGCATCGTGGGCGAATCTACAACCGGCTAGAGGTGAGTAGTTTGTGTATATGGTAGCCTGAGGGTTCGAAACCCCGGTTAGCACATTGTGACGCTAGTAGGGCGTGGCTCGCACACCGTGGCAGGTGCGGGATTGATTGTGACTGGGGATTTTAGACTTGGTCCATCCCGGATGTAAATAATATGCTATTAGTGTTGGAAATACACTGTACTTGATATGTTTGTGGGTGGTAAGCCTTGTTTGGGGCCTTGTGCCGATCTGTAGCGTCCTTAGAGGACAATATTTATGTGATAGCCATATTTGCTTAAATTAGTGATCTCAGTCTTGGAAATTGAAATCATATTATTGATATGCTAAGTCACCGGCTTTTGCAAATTTAATAAAAATTAAAGTATTTTTCATAAATTATGAACTGGAAACTGGAGTTAAGAAGAATGAATTGTTTTTGTGACTTATCTGATTTATGTGGACTGAGTATGGATCGGGCTGCACGCCGCAGCAGTTGATATGAGGATCGGGCTGCACGCCGTAGCAGTATTGCGCTTGGGCTGTATGAGCCCCTCCAGAGTCTGTACACACCCCCCAGTAAGCGCCGTCGACGTTAAATGGATCGGGCTACACACCGTAGCGGTTATGTGCATTGCATTGCATCCTTATTTGTTGAATTAGTCTGTGGTAGTCATACTGAGTGCTAAGGTAGCTGCCGACGTTCGCAGGACCTAGCTACTCCCCCTCTTTCCAGTTGTTATTTGTATTCAGACTTGAGTATTTCTATACAGTATTCTCTATTCTTGTTGGGTTTTGTTAGAGGCTCTAGACTTGTGACTCCAGATCTTTGGGAGTGTCAGTATTTTGCTCATTATTATTATTATTGGAGTTCTTTGACTCATATATTCTTCTTGGAATGTCCAATTGGGACTGATAGTCATTGTGATAAATAATAGTTGGTCTGGCTGGCCTAGCTTAATTGTTGGGCGCCATCACGACTGGATTTGGGTCGTGACAAGTTGGTATCAGAGCCTAGGTTACTAGGACTCGCGAGTCATGAGCCGGTTTAGTAGGCTTTCGCGGATAGGTACATAGACGTCCGTATCTATCCTCGGAGGGCTACAGAAACTTTTGGAAAAACCTCATTTTTCTTGGATTCACATCGTGCGATTTTTGTTATCATGAAATTAAATTTTTCCATATTATATTCTCTCGCAGATGGCGAGAACATGGGCTATCGGGCGTGGCGAACGACCACCATTGGCACCCAGAGGCCGTGGCCGTGGTAGAGGTAGGGCAGCAGTTCCAGTACCTGCTGACCCACCAGCTGACCAGACTCAGGGTCAGATTCCTGCACCAGTGGCCCAAGCTCAGGACCAGGTTCCAGCTGCAAATGCTCCGGTAACTCAGGTTCAGGCACCGGCAGTGCCCATTACGATACCGGGCCTTCAGGAGACCTTGGATCAGATCTTATCAGTGTGCACAGGCTTAGCTCAGGTAGTTGCAGCATCTGCTGCAGCGTCTTCTTCACAGGCAGGGGGAGGGAATCAGACCCACGTGGCTCGCACACCCGAGCTGGCGATATAGGGTATTCAGGCGCCTGGGGCATCTCCAGTTCAGCCAGTTGCGCCCGTTGCACCAGCTCCTGCTTATATGGTTCCAGTTATGCCCAATGATGAGCAGCGTCGTTTGGAGAGTTTTGAGAGGCTACAGCCTCCGACATTCAGTGGTGCTGAGGGCGAGGATGCCCAGGGTTTTCTTGACAGATGTCAGTGCATGCTTCGCACCGCGGGTATACTAGAGTCCAGTGGTGTTTCATTCACCACTTTTCAGTTCACAGGTGCAACATTTCAGTGGTGGGAGGATTTCGAGAGACCTAGGCCCGCTGGGGTAGCGCCCTCACTTGGCAGCAGTTCTCCACGGTATTTTTGGAGAAGTACGTGCCTTAGTCTCAGAGAGAAGAGCTGCGACGTCAGTTTGAGTGGCTGAAGCAGGGAGATATGACGGTTACTCAGTACTAGATGAGATTCACACAGCTGGTCCGTCATGCCATGTGGATGGTTCCTACGGACAGAGAGAGGATTCGGAGATTTATTGATGGCCTTATTTATCCCATCCGCATATTGATGACCAGGGAGAGAGCTTCGGCAGTTACCTTTGAGGAGGTGGTTGATGCTGCCCGTCACATTGAGACAGATCGCCGCAGAGAGCGAGAGGAGAGAGAGGCTAAGAGGCCTCGTGGCACTAGCAGCTACAGTGGTGCTCCGTCTAGGGGCCAACCTCATCATTCTGGACGTGCAGAGTCCAGCGGGGTCTCATCAAATCGTGGTCGACAGGGCCATCAGGGTTATCAGGGTTAGTAGAGCCGTCAGCAGAGTCAGCCTGCACTGAGTGGTCTTCCAGCTCAGACCTCTGCTCTTGCTTCCTCAGCACAGGGTTCATCTGTAGCGAGGGGTCCTCAACAGCCCCTTCTTCCATCTTCAGGCCGTTGTTTTGAGTGCGGTGACTTGGGCCATATAAGGAGAAAGTGTCCTCAATGGCTTCGTAAGCGGTCTTAGCAGAGGGATCAGCCCTCGTCTTCTACTCCTGTTTCTTCAGCGCCAGCACACTCGGCTAGAACTGGTGGCCAGGGATCCAGAGGTCGCCCTAGGGGTGAGGATCGTACTAGTGGAGGCCAGGCTCGTTTCTATGCTCTTCCGGATAGGAAGGATGCTAATGTTTCAGATGCGGTCATTTCAGGTATTATCTCAGTCTGCCACAGGGATGCTTCCGTCTTATTTGATCCCGGATCCACCTATTCTTATGTCTCTACTTATTTTGCACATCATTTGGGTATGACCCGTGGTATTCTTGCTTTGCCCGTACATGTGTCTACCCCAGTGGGGGATACTGTTTTTGTGGATCAGGTATATCGATCCTGTCTTATTACTATTGGGGGTCTGGAGAACCGAGTTGATCTATTACTACTGGGCATGGTAGATTTCGATGTGATTTTAGGCATGGATTGACTGTCTCCTTACCATGCGATTCTGGACTGTCATGCCAAGATAGTCACACTAGCTATTCCAGGTAATCCGAGGATTGAGTGGCGTGGCTTGACTGATTATGTGTCCGACAGTGTGATTTCTTATATAAAGGCCCAACGAATGATTGGCAAAGGTTGTTTATCTTATTTGGCCTTCATTAGAAATGTTGAGGCTGAGTCACCCAATCTTGATTCGGTCCCCATTGTGAGGGAGTTTCCGGATGATTTCCAGCAGACATGCCAGGCATGCCGCCTGACAGAGATATTGACTTTGGTATTGACTTGGTGCCGGGCGCTTAGCCCATTTCTATTCCTCCCTATCGTATGGCACCAGCGGAGTTAAAAGAATTGAAGGAACAGCTTCAGGAACTCTTAGATAAGGGTTTCATTCGTCCGAGTGTGTCACCTTGGGGTGCGCCGGTGTTGTTCGTGAAGAAGAAAGATGGCACAATGAGAATGTACATTGACTACAGGCAGCTGAACAAGGTAACAGTGAAGAATAAGTACCCATTGCCTCGTATTGAGGACCTATTCGATCAGCTCTAGGGAGCTAATGTATTTTTGTAAGATTGATCTTCAATCGGGATATCATCAGTTGAAGATCAGGGACTCAGATATTATGAAGACAGCGTTCAGGACGCGATATGGGACAGCGTTCAGAACGCGATATGGGCTAATGCCACGACTGCATTCATGCACTTGATGAATAGTGTATTTCGGCCGTACCTTGATTCTTTTGTGATTGTGTTTATTGATGATATTCTGGTGTATTCACGCAGCCAGGAGGAGCATGCACAGCACTTGAGGGTGGTATTGGAGAGGTTGAGAGAAGAGAAGCTCTATGCAAAATTCACTAAGTGTGAGTTCTGGCTTGACACTGTGACTTTTCTGGGACATGTAGTGTCCAGTGATAGCATTTGGGTTGATCCACAAAAGGTCGAGGCAGTGCAGAATTGGCCCAGACCTTCCTCAACTACCGAGATTCGGAGTTTTCTCAGCTTGGTAGGCTATTATCGCCAGTTTGTTCAGGGTTTCTCATCTATTGCTTCACCGTTGACTAAGTTGACACAGAAGAATGCTCCATTTGTGTGGTCTGATGAATGTGAGGAGAGCTTTCAGAAGCTCAAGGAGGCTTTGACCACGGCTCCAGTACTTGTGTTACCATCGGCCTCGGGGTCATATACGGTGTATTGTGATGCTTCCAGAGTTGGACTCGGTTGTGTGTTGATGCAGGAGGGTAGAGTTATTGCATATGCTTCTCGTCAGCTAAAGCCCCACGAGAAGAACTACCATGTTCATGATTTGGAGTTAGCTGCTATTGTTCATGCCTTGAAGATTTGGAGGCACTACCTATACGGTGTATCTTGTGATGTGTATACAGACCACCGCAGCCTTCAGTATTTGTTTAAGCAGAAAGATCTAAATTTGAGGCAGCGGAGATGGCTTGAATTGCTTAAAGACTATGATATTACTATCTTGTACCATCCCGGGAAAGCCAATGTAGTGGCTGATGCATTGAGCCGGAAGGCTATTAGTATGGGCGGTTTGGCGTATATTCCAGTTGGGGAGAGACCCCTTGCAGTTGATGTTCAGGAATTAGCTAATCAGATGGTGAGACTGGATATTTCTGAACCTAGTCGGGTGATGGCTTGTGTAAGGGCTCGTTCTTCTTTATATGATCGTATCCGAGAGCGCCAGTATGATGATCCACACTTACTTGTCCTTAAGGACAGAGTTAAGCATGATGATGCCAGAGATGTCACTATTGATAGTGATGGTGTATTGCGGATGCAGGGCTGGATATGTGTGCCCAATGTTGACGGCCTTCGTGAGTTGATATTGGAGGAGGCCCACAGCTCGCGGTATTCTATTCATCCAGGAGCCGCGAAGATGTACCAGGATTTGAAGCAACATTACTGGTGGAGAAAGATGAAGAAAGATATTGTGAGCCATGTGGCTCGGAGTCTAAACTGTCAGCAGGTCAAGTATGAGCATCAGAGACCTGATGGTGTATTCCAGCGTATTGATATTCCTGAGTGGAAGTGGGAAATGATTTGTAAGGCCCCGAAATTTTTTTTTCGAGTTATTTAAGATTTCGTCGTGCTAATGTAGGCTACATTGTTTTGTCTCGTGTGCAAATAAGGATTCATAGTATTATGGATATTAATTAGATAGTTTAATAAGGGTATAAGTCTTATTATAAGTGATTTGGGGTCTAAGGAGAGGCCTAAGCCTAATCCATGATGGAAAATTGCATATTAGACGAAATCTGTAAAAGAGTGCGCACAAGACCTCACTTTGAACGATCATATCTCCAGTTATATAAGGATCTGTCTGAGGATCAACCTATCAAATTAAAGCCCGTTGTGTCTAGTTTCCAACGCAACACACCGTTCGTCATTCGGAGGTGTATACAGAAAGTTATGATCATTTTACTCGTCAGGTGTCAGATGCGCGAAGTCTTGCGCGAAGTGGACTTCGCGCACACTTCGCGCACCTTAGGCAGAATGCTCAGGAAAATGCGCGAAGTCATGCGCGAAGCTTGCACACATCGCGCATCTGGGCAACACTTCGTGCACCTGGATAGTTTTAATACCCCAAAGACCGGCCTAGAGTGTTCCCAACTCATTTTTGGGGTTTTGACTTGCTCTCTCAAGAGGGTTTCATCCCAAACTTCATCCCTATGATCTAAGGTAAGATTTTTATAGTTCTTTGAGTAATTTCTACCCCTTAAGAACTTATACTAACAAGGATTAATCTTCAAAATCCTTAGATTTTCCTTCTAATTCTTGAATTCTTCAAGAACACCTCAAGTGGAGATTCTTAATATTCTTACTACAAGAGGTATGTCTATCATCTCCAACTACTCTATGGTGATTATTTATGTAAGATACATACATTAGAACTCATGGGAGGGTGATTGGGAGCCATGGGTTCCTAACCTAGGTTATGTTAGTATTGTAGAGGTTGTGAGATGTGTTATTGAGGTATGATTCTTGGCATGGTATTGTTATGTATGCATGCTTGTGCAAATAGAGTTGTGGGAAGATTGATGAACATAAATAAGTAAAGATAGGGTTAGGGAATGAAGTAATTCTTGAAAAGGGGATTTGAAATCAAGATGCACAACTAGTATTTGATAAAATGCTCAAATGAGCTAGTTTCATGAATATCTTTCTAATATGTGTTTAATTTTGTTATGTCTCATAGTAGATTGGAATTGCTAGAGTTTTTGGAGTGTTGTAGTAACTTAAGGAAATCTCAATCGAGGTATGTATGGCTAAATTTGATTCTTGTGAAATCGCCTATATGTCTGAAATTTGTTTGGTTCGTGCTAATTTGACAAATTGTGTGAAATTCTTGATGTTGTTGTTGGATATTCAAAGTTGTTGTTGAACTATGAGTGATGTGGTATGTAATATGAACCGAAAGGTAAATGAGAGTTGAATTGGGTAAAGAATTCTGAATAATGGTTATGATGGCCTATATGGCACCTTGTGGAAAAGGAACGAAACACTTGAGAATTGGTTTTTTGTGGAAAGAGATGAAACACTTGAATTGTGGAAAATTGTTGAACATACTTGTGTGAATATTCTTGATTATGGAAATATTGTAACTTGGTTGTGATATTGGCTTGATAAGTAATTGAGAACATGAAACAATGTGCAAGTTGCTTATTTGAACTTGTTGAAATTGTGTGTAGTGCCTTATTTGCTGTTTGAAATTGTTGTGTTTTAAACTGTAAGGTCGGATCGGGTTGCGCGCCGCAACATGAGGAAATAATGTGTGGGTTGGGGTGATAAGGGTGGCCGAGGTAATAAGGGTGGTCAGGGGTAATAAGGATAAAGCGATCGAAATCGCTATTGAAAATTGATATAAAAATCAATAATGTGAAATTGTGAAAGGAGACAGCAGGAGAGTTTGCAACCTGTGGGGCACTGATTGCCCCTTTGTTTGACTACTTGTGCTTTACGTGATTGATTGGTTATGGTTCTATTTGTTGATCTTATAAAGTGCCTTGTGTTGAGAATTATCTGAAATGAGGAAAATGTGGAAAACATGGTTGGCTGGCTTAATAAGTTCTTGATGTAATTTAATGGCTTGAGTTTACTTGGGACAAAGTTTGTCCATACATGCCAGTACAATTCAAGTGTACTGACGTCCCTTTTGCCGGGGGCGCTACATTCGTGTTATGATTGTAGGTGGATCAGTAGCAGGCACTTCTACTTCAGCTCATCGGCAGTAGTATTCTTCATCTTCCACTGCCCGTTTTGGTGAGCCCTTTTCTTCCTCAGGGCCCAGTGTGGCTCATGCCACTCTTGTTTTAGACTTCATTTTGGTTTTGTAAGGTATAGTCGGAGCCTTGTTTCCGGCAAGTATGGTATTTCCTTTTGTATCCTAGAGGCTCCGTAGACATGTAAACTGTAGGGTTGTGGCCTATGTATATGTATGTCGGGCGTTGTAAATGTAAATTGTGAACTTGTTAGTAAATCAATCACATGGTTATGTTTATGCGTTGTGAAATCAATCATTATTGGTAAGATATTTGGTTAATGAGTAATAATCAACACAGGGGTAACGTTGTCACGACCCCAAATCCGGTCGTGATGGCGCCCAGCACATTGCTAAGCCGGCCTGACCAATCCATATCAACCACGGAGCTAGAAGCTCTCTTTAACCCATTTAAGCAAATTAATTCAAGAAATAACAGCGATATATGTAACGAAAACGGGGAACCAAGTCCCATAATACATCAACTCCCATAGACCAAGGGTCAAGAGTCGTGAGCCTCTACTGAACATGAGTGTATAATGGTTTACAAAAATACCAAGTGCGGAAAGAAATGTCAATACGAAATCAAAAGACAGTAGGAAGAAATATCGGGTCCTGCGGACGCTGCAGCTACCTCGTATATCCCACAGATGTCGCCTCGCACAGCTACTGGATCACTGCTGAGTGGTACCTGGATCTGCACACAAGGTGCAGGGAGTAAAATGAGTACTGCCAGACTCAGTGGTAATAAACAAGGGTAAGACAGCGCAGATAAGAAATCCGCAATAAAGCACTATGTAAAGCTATAATCAGCTACCCTGTCATAGAATCAATATTCACCGTACCTGTTCCAACAAATACCAATAAATTGCATAACAGCTAGTAGATGTAGCTAAATGCAATGCAATGCATGATATGACCGCTACGGCGCGTAGCCCGACTCCAATTTTGGGTACCCGTGCTCACTGTGGGGGTTCAGACTCCGGAGGGGCTCCTACAGCCCAAGCACATCTCATAGAGATATTCCTGCGGCGTGCAGTCCGATCCAACATATATCTCGCTGCGGCGCGCAGCCCGATCCACTACTAGTCGGCTAATATGCAGATACAGCCTCGCAGGCTCAAAAGTAGTTTTTGAAAACTCTTTTATCATTTTTCAGTTGGAAAACAGTAATATCAAGTTCCAGAGATTGGAATTAGCATAATAACAGAAATATCTGCGGACTAGTAGTAAACTAGCATGTCTATATGATAAGACAATGATAACGATCCTCGCGGGATCCAATAACTGGCTCACGGCCCACATGTATACTCAACCGCCCAAGAAGGGGTTCCTCGGCTCAAGAGTGGCCATTATCACAATATATATATATGCAACCATCCGAGAAGGAGGTTCGACGGCTCGAGAATAGCCAATAATACAGTATCAACAGGTCGGACTAATATATAGTCTCCAGTTCATGATCGACCCCGCACTCTCAAGAGTGTGCGTGTCTCGCCGCTATAGAGCGTCACAAAGTGGTATACCGGGGTTTCGAACCCGCTGGTCATCACCCACATCTATTACTCACCTCAATACGGCGCGACGACTACTCCGCAATGCCCTTGCCACGAGAATCAAGCTCCGCACGCGTAGAATCTGATCAAATACAGTAGAAACACAACAAATTAGGCTAATGGGACTACACCCAATCAATAAAACTCAATTTACATCAAAATTCCCAAAGTTGTCAAAACCCGACTTTCGGTACGCTTATCGAAAAATCACGAAAGTCACATATTCGAAACCCTCACCGCAACACGAGTCTAAGCATATCAATTTTACCAAATTCGTACTCCATTTGCCCATTCAAAACCTTGATTTTCTAAAGTTCAAGCCTAGGGCTAAATCCTCCATAAATTACCCCAAATTCCTCCATTTTCATGATATAATTGCATAATATTACCAATACTAATCATAGTTTAAGTCCATAGTTGATTACCCGATGATTTCCCTTGAGTTTCTCTTCAAAATCGCCCAAATCGCCTCTAAAGCCGAGACCCAAATGTGTGAAATGTTCTGAAATTTTTCTAACTTCTGATACACTTACTTATTGTGATTTTCGCTTCTGCGGAATATTTTCCGCTCCTACGAGCCCGTATCCGCGACCAAAGGGTCGCTTCAGCGGTTCCAGGCCTAACCTGCCATTTCCGCTTCTGCGATCAAAGGGCCGCTTAAGCGCACCCGCTTCTGCGAAGAAACTTCCGCTTCTGCAGAAACATCCGCTTATGCGCTCTCGCCCAAGAGGTCAAATGTCCGCTTCTGCGGACCATGCCCATTTTCTCCCCGTCCGCTTCTGCGATCACTGGCTCGCACCAGCGATGCCGCTTCAGCGGAATGACTTCCGCTTCTGCGTAACCAGCCGCTCCTGCACCCCTCGTCCGCTTCTGCGGACTCGCTCCTGCGTCCAAAATTCCGCAGGAGCGGAAACAACAGAAACAAAATCCCAACCTGCAATTCTTCCACAATTTCTCCCGTTTAACCATCCGAAATCACCCCGAGGCCGCCGGGACCTCATCCAAACATACCAACACATCTTAATACCTTATTCGAACTTGCTCCAATCCTCAAAACACGTCTAACAACATCAAAACCCATAATTCGCATCGAATTCAAGCCTAAATTCCTTAAAACATTCCGAATTACACATTCGATCAAAAACCCGACTAAACGACGTCCGAATGACCTGAAATTTTGCAGGCACATCCAAAATCACCTAACGGAGCTACTACAACTGTCGGAATTCCATTCCGACCCCCGAATCAAAATCTCACCTACCGTTCGGATTTCGCCAAAATTCAACCTTAGCCAATTCAAGCCTATTTCTACATCGGGCCTCCAAATTCAATTCCGATCGCTCCCCTAAGTCACCAATCACCTCCCGGAACTAACCGAATCATCAAAACTTGATTCCGAGCCCTCTAACCAAATAGTCAACTCCGAGTTGACTTTCCTTATTCAAGTTTCCTTCACAAAGGCTATATGCCTCATTTTCAATCCAATTCACTCCTAACTCACCCGATAGGCTTTAACACCGATATAAAATCATAAAACATGTATTTACAACATAACGGGGTGGTAATTCTCGTGACGACGGGCCGGGTCGTCACATTCTCCCCTCTTAAGCAAACGCTCGTCCTCGAGCGGGTCAAGAAACATACCCGAAGTCTCAAACAAGTGAGGATATCTGCTCCGCATCTCCCGCTCGGTCTCCCAAGTGGCCTCCTCCACGGGTCGACCTCTCCACTGAACCTTAACTGATGCAATCTCCTTAGACCTCAATTTTCTCACCTGATGTCCCAAAATGGCAATAGGCTCCACATCATAGGATAGATCACCATCAAGCTGAATGGTGCTGAAATCTAATACATGAGACGGATCTCCAATGTACTTCGGAGCATAGACACATGGAATACTGGATGAACGCTGGATAAGCTGGGCGGCAAGGCCAACTCATATGCCACCTCTCCAACTCTCCTAAGTATCTCAAAAGGACCAATGTACCCGGGACTCAACTTTCCTTTCTTCCCAAACCTCATGACACCCTTCATAGGTGAAATCTTCAACAATACTCTGTCACCAACCATGAAAGACAACTCTCGAACTCTACGGTCCGCATAACTCTTCTGACGAGACTGTGTTGTACGAAGCCTCTCCTGGATCAACTTTGCTCTATCTAGAGCATCCCGGACTAACTCAGTCCCTATCAATCTAACCTCACCAGGCTCAAACCATCCCACGGGGGATCTACACCGCCTGCCATACAATGCCTCATACGGGGCCATCTGAATACTCGACTGATAACTGTTGTTGTAGGCAAACTCGGCAAGTGGTAGGAACTCATCCCACGAACCACCAAAATCAATCACACAAGCTCGCAACATATCCTCCAAGATCTGAATAGTGCGCTCAGACTGTCCGTCTGTCTGGGGGTGAAATGCTGTACTCAACTCAACCCGTGTACCCATCTCTCGCTGAAATGCTCTCCAAAACTGAGAAGTGAACTGAGTACCCCTGTCGGATATGATAGACACTAGAAATCCATGCAACCGGACAATCTCTCGAATAAAGATCGCTGCCAACCGCTCTGATGAGTAGGTAGTACTAACTGGAATGAAGTGAGCTGACTTGGTCAGTCTATCCACAATCACCCATACGGAATCAAACTTCCTCGCCGTCCGAGGAAGTCCAGTAACAAAGTCCATAGTGATCCTCTCCCATTTCCACTCAGGAATATCAATGCGCTGAAATACGCCACCGGGCCTCCGATGCTCGTACTTAACCTGCTGACAGTTGAGGCACCGTGATACATGTCTAACAATGTCCATTTTCATCTTTCTCCACCAATAGTGCTGTTTCAAATCTTGATACATCTTCGCGGCTCCTGGATGGATAGAATACCGCGAGCTATGGGCCTCCTCCGGAATCAACTCACGAAGGCCATCAACATTGGGCACACATATCCGGCCCTGCATCCTCAATACACCGTCACTATCAATGGTGACATCTCTAGCATCATCATGCTGAACTCTGTCCCTAAGGACAGCCAAATGTGGATCATCATACTGGCGCTCACGAATACGATCATATAGAGATGACCGAGATACAACACAAGCCAATACCCTGCTGGGCTCCGAAATATCTAACCTCACTAGCCGATTGGCTAGCACCTGAACATCATAAGCAAATGGCCTCTCCTCGGCTGGAATATATGCCAAGCTCCCCATACTGACCGCCTTCCGGCTCAAAGCATCGGCCACCACATTGGCCTTCCCCGGATGATATAATATAGTAATGTCATAATCCTTCAACAACTCTAGCCATCTCCGTTGTCTCAAATTAAGGTCTTTCTGTTTGAACAAGTGCTGGAGGCTACGATGGTCGGTATACACCTCACAAGACACACCGTACAAATAGTGCCTCCAAATCTTCAAGGCACGAACAATGGCGGCTAGCTCCAAGTCATGAACAGGATAGTTCTTCTCATGTGGCTTCAACTGCCGAGAAGCACAAGCAATTACCTTACCTTCCTGCGCATCAACACACAACCTATCCCCACTCTCGAGGCATCACAATAAACAGTATATGAACCCGAAGCTGATGGCAATACTAACACTGGAGCTGTGGTCAAAGCTGTCTTGAGCTTCTGAAAGCTCTCCTCGCACTCATCCGACCACACGAATGGTGCACCCTTCTGGGTCAATTTAGTCAATGAAGAAGCAATGGATGAAAATCCCTGAACAAACCGGCGATAATACCCCGCCAAGCCAAGAAAACTCCCGATCTCTGTAGCTGAGGACGGTCTAGGCCAACTCTGCACCGCCTCTATCTTTTTCTGATCAACCTGAATACCATCACGAGACACCACATGTCCCAGAAATGCTACGGACTCGAGCCAAAACTCGCACTTGGAGAATTTAGCATATAGCTTCTCCTCCCTCAATCTCTGCAACACAATACTCAAATGTTGAGCATGCTCCTCCCGACTACGGGAGTAGACTAGAATGTCATCAATGAACACAATCACAAATGAATCCAAATAAGGCCCGAACACACTGTTCATCAGATGCATAAATGCTGCTGGGGCGTTGGTCAACCCAAACGACATCACAAGAAACTCATAATGACCATATCGGGTCCTGAATGCAGTCTTCATAATATCCGCTTCCCTGATCTTCAGCTGATGATAGCCTAAACGAAGATCGATCTTAGAAAACACCCTTGCAACCTGTAACTGGTCAAACAAATCATCTATACGCGGTAGAGGGTACTTGTTCTTCATTGTCACTTTGTTCAATTGCCTATAATTAATACACATTCGCATGGAACCATCTTTCTTTTTAACAAATAATACCGGCGCACCCCACGGTGACACACTAGCACGGATGAAACCCTTATCCAGAAGCTCTTGAAGCTGCTCTTTTAGTTCTTTCAACTCGGCTGGTGCCATTCGATAAAGAGGAATGGATATGGGCTGAGTGCCCGGCACCAACTCAATGCCAAAATCAATATCCCTGTCCGGCGGCATGCCCGGCAGGTCTGAGGGGAATACATCTGGGAAGTCCCTTACAACAGGTACAGAATCAATGCTAGGAGACTCAGCTCCCACATCTCTCACAAAAGCTAAGTACGATAAACACCCTTTTTCAACCATCTTCTGAGCTTTTAGGAACGAAATAACACGGCTAGGGACGAAATCGGTCGAACCCCGCCACTCAATCCGAGAAATACCAGGAATGGCCAACGTAACTGTCTTAGCATGACAGTCCAATATAGCATGGTACGGAGACAACCAGTCCATACCCAATATAACATCAAAGTCCACCATCCCCAACAATAACAAATCGGCCTGGGTCTCCAGACCCCCAATAGATATAACACAGGATCTATAGACATGATCCACAACGATCGTATCACCCACGGGGGTGGATACATGAACAGGTAAATCAAGACTACCACGAATCACACCCAAGTGATGTGCAAAATAAGAGGACACGTAAGAATATGTGGACCCTAGATCAAATAGAACGAGGCATCTCCTGTGACGGACAAAAATGATACCTGTAATCACGAGCATCGGAGGCAACCGCATCACGCCTATCGGGAAGTGCATAGAACCGTGCTCGGCCTCCACCGGATCTCTCCTCGCCCCAGGGCGACCACGAGAAGACCGACCTCCACCTCTACTAGGCTGAGATGGTGCTGAAGAGGAGGGCTGATCCCTCTGCTGAGTCCTGGCCCTACGTAGTCGAGGGCAATGTCTCCTCGTGTGGCCAAACTCACCACACTCATAACATGCACCCGGTGCCGGAGAAGGGGACTCGCACTCTGGGCTGGGAGGGCACTAAGTGATGACCGACCCTGCTGAAACCCCCGTCGACCACGACCATAAGAACCTCCGCTCTGGCTCTGGGCGGCTCGAATGAGAAGGTCTAGATGAGCGACCTCCTGCTCTGCCGGGAATGCCCTCTAGATGGAGCACCGCTGAAACTACCAGAACCACGAGGCCTCTTGGCCTCCCGCTCTCTCTCTCTCGGCGACGATCCGCCTCAATGGAGCGTGCCATATCAACAACCTGCTCAAATGATGATGACAGAACTCGCTCGCTAGTCATAAGAATACGGATAGAGTAGTTGAGGCCATCAATGAACCTCCCGATCCTCTCCCTATCAGGTGGGGATCATCCATGTGGCATGCCTAGCCAACCGAGTGAATCTAAGCTCATACTGGGTCACAGAACATGTCGCCTGAATCAACCACTCGAACTAGCGACGTAGCTCCTCGCGACGAGACCGAGGTACATATTTCTCTAGAAAGAGAGTAGAGAACTGCTGCCATGTGAGAGGTGCTGCTCTAGCAAGCCTACGCCTCTCAAACTCCTCCCACCAATCAAATGCGGGACCGGTGAACTGAAATGTAGTAAATGAAACTCCGCTGGACTTAAGAATACCAGCCGTACGCAGCATCTTCTGACACTTATCCAAGAAACCCTGGGCATCCTCGCCCTCAACGCCACTGAAATGGTGTGGCTGAAGTCTACCAAATCTCTCGAGATGACGCTGCTCGTCATCGGGCATAACCTGAACCATATGCTCGGAGCTGGAGCTGGTGCAGTCGGAGGAATAACCGGTGCAACCACCGAGCGGGGACCGTCTCCGGTGTCTGAAGTCCCCGAACAATCGGGTCGGTGTGCGAGCTGCAGGGGTCCGTTGACCACCCCCGACTGAGATGTCGCTACGGTAGCGGTAGCCGAAACTACCGAGCCAAACCGGAACACACCGATAATATTTGAGCAAGAGTCTCCCGAAGACCGGGAATAGCAATAGATATAGTCCGGCCTCGAACCGGGACCGCCGGGGCATCAACCACCGGGGGTCGCTCCCGAACCGGTACAACGGGCGGGTCAGCCGGCATCGCCTCGGCCGCCCTACCTCTACCTCTAGCACGACCGCGCCCACGGCCTCTAACAGGTGGCAATGGAGGTCGTCCACCTCGTCCCGATGCTCGCGTTCTCGCCATCCTGTGAGAGAATAGAATATAGAAGTTCGGTTCTCGGAACAACAAGATCGCACGACGGAGTTCAAGAAAAGTGAAGTTTTCCTAAAGGTTCGCAGCCCTCCCGAGGATAAGTACGGGCGTCCCCATACCGATCCACAAGACTCTACTAACCGGCTCAAGACTCATGAGGCCTAGTAAACCTAGGCTCTGATACCAACTTGTCACGATCCCAAATCCGGTCGTGATGGCGCCCAGCACATTGCTAAGCCAGCCTGACCAATCCATATCAACCACGGAGCTTGAAGCTCTCTTTAACCCATTTAAGCAAATTAATTCAAGAAATAACAGCGATATATGTAACGAAAACGGGGAACCAAGTCCCATAATACATCAACTCCCATAGACCAAGGGTCAAGAGTCGTGAGCCTCTACTGAACATGAGTGTATAAAGGTTTACAAGATACCAAGTGCGGAAATAAATGTCAATACAAAATCAAAAGACGGTATGAAGGAATATCGGGTCCTGCGGACTCTGCAGCTACCTCGTATATCCCACAGATGTCGCCTCGCACAGCTACTGGATCACTGCTGAGAGGTACCTGGATCCGCACACAAGGTGCAGGGAGTAAAATGAGTACTGCCAGACTCAGTGGTAATAAACAAGGGTAAGACAGCGCAGAAAAGAAATCCGCAATAAAACACTATGTAGAGCTATAATCAGCTACCCTGTCTTAGAATCAATATTCATTGTACCTGTTCCAACAAATACCAATAAATAGCATAACAGCTAGCAGATGTAGCTAAATGCAATGCAATGCATGATATGACCGCTACGGCGCGTAGCCGACTCCAATTTTGGGTACCCGTGCTCACTGTGGGGGTTCAGACCCCGGAGGGGCTCCTACAGCCCAAGCACATCTCATAGAGATTTACTGCGGTGTGCAGCCCGATACAACATATATATATCTCGCTGCGGCGCGCAGCCCGATCCACTACTAGTCGGCTAATATGCAGATACAGCCTCGCAAGCTCAAAAGTAGTTTTTGAAAACTCTTTTATCATTTTTCAGTTGGAAAACAGTAATATCAAGTTCCAGAGATTGGAATTAGCATAATAACAGAAATAGCTACGGACTAGTAGTAAACTAGCATGTCTATATGATAAGACAATGATAACGATCCTCGCGGGATCCAATAACTGGCTCACGGCCCACATGTATACTCAACCGCCCAAGAAGGGGGTTCCTCGGCTCAAGAGTGGCCATTATCACAATATATATATATGCAACCATCCGAGAAGGAGGTTCGACGGCTCGAGAATAGCCAATAATACAGTATTAACAGGTCGGACTAATATATAGTCTCCAGTTCATGATCGACCCCGCACTCTCAAGAGTGTGCGTGTCTCGCCGCTATACAGCATCACAAAGTGGTATACCGGGGTTTCGAACCCGCTGGTCATCACCCACATCTATTACTCACCTCAATATAGCGCGACGACTATTCCGCAATGCCCTTGCCACGAGAATCAAGCTCCGTACGCGTAGGATCTGCTCAAATACAGTAGAAACACAACAAATTAGGCCAATGGGACTACACCCAATCAATACAACTCAATTTACATCAAAATTCCCAAAGTTGTCAAAACCCGACTTTCGGTACGCTTATCGAAAAATCACGAAAGTCACATATTCGGAACCCTCACCACAACACGAGTCTAAGCATATCAATTTTACCAAATTCGGACTCCATTTGCCCATTCAAAACCTTGATTTTCTAAAGTTCAAGCCTAGGGCTAAATCCTCCATAAATTACCCCAAATTCCTCCATTTTCATGATATAATTGCATAATATTACCAATACTAATCATAGTTTAAGTCCATAGTTGATTACCCGATGATTTCCCTTGAGTTTCTCTTCAAAATCGCCCAAATCGCCTCTAAAGCCGAGACCCAAAATGTGTGAAATGTTCTGAAATTTTTCTAACTTCGGATACACTTACTTACAGCGATTTTCGCTTCTGCGGAATATTTTCCGCTCCTATGCACCCGTATCCGCGACCAAAGGGTCGCTTCAGCGGTTCCAGGCCTAGCCGGCCAATTCCGCTTCTGCGAGCAAAGGGCCACTTAAGCGCGCTCGCTTCTGCGATAAAACGTCCGCTTCTGCGAAGACATCCGCTTCTGCGCTCCAGAGTCCACTCCTGCGGACTCGCCCAGGCGGTCAAGTGTCCGCTTCTGCGGACCTCTCGTCCGCTTCTGCGATCACTGGCTCGCACCAGCGATGCCGCTTCAGCGGAATGGTTTCCGCTTCTGCGTAACCAAGCGCTCCTGCGCCCTCGTCCGCTTCTGCGGACTCGCTCCTGCGCCCAAAATTCCGCAGGAGCGGAAACAACAGAAACAGAATCCCAACCTGCAATTTCCATGATTTTCTCCCGTTTAACCATCCGAAATCACCCCGAGGCCCCCGGGACCTCATCCAAACATACCAACACATCTTAATACCTTATTCGAACTTGCTCCAATCCTCAAAACACGTCTAACAACATCAAAACCCATAATTCGCATCGAATTCAAGCCTAAATTCCTTAAAACATTCCGAATTACACATTCAATCAAAAACCCGACTAAACGACGTCCGAATGACCTAAAATTTTGCAGGCACATCCAAAATCACCTTACGGAGCTACTGCAACTGTCGGAATTCCATTCCGACCCCCGAATCAAAATCTCACCTACCGTTCGGATTTCGCCAAAATTCAACCTTAGCCAATTCAAGCCTATTTCTACATCGGGCCTCCAAATTCAATTCTGATCGCTCCCCTAAGTCACAAATCGCCTCCCGGAACTAACCGAATCATCAAAACTTGATTCCGAGCCCTCTAACCAAATAGTCAACTCCGAGTTGACTTTCCTTATTCAAGTTTCCTTCACAAAGGCTATATGCCTCATTTTCAATCCAATTCACTCCTAACTCACCCGATAGGCTTTAACACTGATATAAAATCATAAAACATGTATTTACAACATAACGGGGTGGAAATTCCCATGACGATGGGCCGGGTCGTCACAAACGTGTGGGATATAAAGGCACCCAAGTCCGCTTGACTGGGGCTACTCGGTCAGGCGCCGGTCATGTCCCTTGTTTTGGGGCGTGACAAACTTTGTATCAGAGCCTAAGGTTTGTAAAGTGTCCTAGGATGTCTTGGAGCTGTGTCTAGTAGTGCTCTTCTTATAGGTGTGTTGTCGACCACATCATATAAGTAGGGGGCTACACGAACATTTAGGAATATTACCCTTCTTCAACATTCCAAATCGTGCGATAAAGCTTGACTATAAGATTGTTTTATAACCCGTGCGTTGAGATTCAAGGTAAGTTTAAATGCTCTTTCGTCTGTTTCATGTAGTGTTGTCATATGTCATGACCGATGGGAAAAGACATGGGTATTATGGAGATTGCACATGTATCTTGTTGAATAAATAGTATGAATATATATAGTATTAGTACATAGTACTACAAGTATGCTTTATTTGAGGAAAGGATTAAAAGTGATTACTCGCACGAAGAGGCATTGATTTGATAATTGATATGTAAGCTTGATTAGCACACGTGGTTAGTGAGAGAAGTATATAATTGATCGCAAGGTGTGAAAGAATATTGGTTATATAAGCACGTGATATATGGGAGAAAGACTAAGAGATTAATGGTGAGAGTGTAAGTCTCTCACATGAGTTAAAAAGTTATGAAATGAGACTCAATTGGACCCTAGGTGGGAAGACCCTTGTCTTACGAACGTTATAAGGACCCAGAAATGTACGAGGTTGCGTTACACTCATAAAGGATATGCATGGGGACTTGGAATCCCATACCTACGTGGCTGAATAGGAATAGGGAACTTATGAGATCAATACTATGGTGACTTAAATTTTCCTAATAGTCGAGTATATATAAGAGGAATAGATATATGAGGCATATGTTCCTAAAGTTTCTACACTCAAGACTTGTGTCAAGATCCAGGACATTCACCCCATGTGGGAGAGGGAGGGCCATCATGAGGCTACGTAAATACAATGAAACAAGAGTGAGGCCATGTAGCTATGATATTTGAATATTTTGGTGAAGACAGGTGTGGTCTAGAAAAGAGATAATGGGTAACATGACTCTCTGAAAGAATATGCTAATGATAGACAACTAGCATCCCAAGAGATTAAGGAATGTAAATTCTTCACGCATGGCAATGTGAATGATAGGGTCAACGATTCTAGAAAATAAGAGTATGTTTGTAAAGAGACTTTTACTTGTTAGAAGGACGGGAGAAATGGAACCCAAGGAAGTACCATATGTCCAATGTGAAAGATTGTGAGTACTTGGAATGGGATAATCATAGATTTGTGATTTAAACAAAGTTTCGGGATACTAAGAAAGCCAGATCGAGTGGGAGAAATAAATGTGTTGCCACAACAACCCAAGATGGTAATTGGGGCTTGATAGAGAGCCTCTAAAGTGTTTTATAAATAGATAAGTGTCGAGTGATATTCAGACGAACACTCTTTGCTACATATATCCCAATAAGAGATAAGAGGTGAGCCGTATGAAATACCTAAGGTAATGGGCCACGTAATATATGGAATAGTGCGTGGCTATTCACTAACTAGGAAGAATGAGGTGAGAAGAAATGGGGAGAAAACCTTTAAATTGAGATGGTCATGGTTATCTAAAACAATTTTTGCACCAGAATGGTGGACCCACTTAGCACACAAGTGTTAATAAAAGTTATAAGGGACTAACCGCAATGCAACCGACTTGGGTGACACTGAATATCAACTAAAGGGTCTAGAGATAGTTCATGTCTACACACAATGGGAAGTGAGATTATCGTTGGTGAAGTTGTGGTACTGTAAAATGATTAAACAAGACATAATGACTTTTCAAGTTCATGGGAGGCAGACAAATGTGTGGGACAATAAAGCTATTAACTATGCACTATCCGCAAAATAGGATGGGAATGAAAGGTTCGGAATAGATTGAAAGAGGATGAACACTCGTGACGGACTAGACGTGTTTAGCATGATAACTCTTAAGCCGCAATATCAGGGAACTTTATTGGCAACTATAACATGGGGAATAAGGCGAGTTATTCATCAGAGATAGAATCAGGCGGATTAAGCCTTACACTTAAGAGTAAAACCAAAAGTTGTTGTTGAAGGATTGAGGAGGATTTAAAGTTTCAGAGAATACCCTTCTCGGGCTAGTGACCCTTCCTAAATCATATGCATATAAAGGTTGTTGATATATGTTTTAAGAGGTGTTTAACCGTAAGGAGGGATGGTAGGAATTTTCATATTCACGGGGGAAGTAGTGCAGTTTCTTAAATTCTATAATGTACATATGGGGAGAAGAGGTTGGTTAAGAAAAGTTAGAGCACAATGTTACCTTACATTTGATGCAATGTCGTGCAAGATAGTGTTAATCGGGGTACGTATGCAAGTTAGCCAGTGCTATTCATTTGAGATAGAAAGTCATATGAGAAAACTCATTCAGTAATGCCTTCTGTTAAGAATTGTGAAGAGTTAGTAGAAATTATTCACATGGGATCGTAACCATATCAAGGAAATTATAGTAGAACTCAATTCGTGGAAGGTCTTATGTAAGAGGAATATAATAAAGATGTTCCGCTAATAATGTAAAGTGTTAAGGTGATAGTTATGCCTCCAAGGTTGGTTTGGGGTGTGTGTTGATGCAACACGGAAAGGTTATAGAGTATACTTTGAGATAACTCAAGAATCACGAGAAGAATTATCCGACACATGATTTGGAGCTCGCGACAGTTGTGTCTGCTTTGAAATATGGCGGTATTATCTTTATGGAGTTCATGTAGATGTGTTTTCAGACCACAAGGGCCTCCAGTATTTGTTCAAGCAGAAGGAACTGAATCTGAGACAGCGGCGGTGGTTAGAATTGCTTAAGGACTATGATATGAACATATTGTACCATCCAGGGAAGGCAAATGTGGTAGCCGACGCTCTTAGTCAAAAATCCATGGGTAGTTTGGCTCATTTGGGTGTGGATCAGAGACTCCTGGCTCGGGAAGTTTACCAATTGGCCAGTTTAGGGATTCGTATTTTGGCGTCAAACGAGGGGAATGCATTGGTGCATAATGGAGCAGAATCATCATTGGTTCCGGAAATCAAGGAAAAGCAGTTCATGGATCCAGCATTGGTTCGAGTGAAGGAAGCAGTTATGAATGAGAAGACCTAAGCATTTGTACTCAGCAGCGAGGATGGTGTATTATGGTGTCAAGGTAGACTATGTGTTCCGGACATAAACGAACTTCGGGAGAGAGTAATGGCAGAGGCACATATTTCCAGGTATTCTGTGCACCCAGGTTCCACGAAAATGTATCATGATGTCAAGGAGATTTATTGGTGGAATGGTATGAAAAGGGATGTGGCAAGTTTTGTAGCTAAATGTTCAAACTGTCAGCAAGTGAAGGCCGAGCATCAATGGCCTGGTGGATTAACTCAGCTTATAGAAATACCAAGGTGGGAATGGGAGATGATCAATATGGATATCGTGGTGGGGTTACCTCGCACTCAGCGTAAGTTCGACTCAATATGGGTGATAGTGGATCGACTCACCAAATCAGCTCACTTCCTGCCAGTCAAGTCCACTGATACTGCGGAGCATTATGCAAGATTGTACATCAAGGAGATAGTAAGGCTTCATGGCACTCCACTTTCTATATCTCGGATCGCGGGGCTCAGTTCACAGCTAATTTTTGGAAGACGTGTCAGCAAGGTTTGGGAACTCAGGTGAATCTCAGCACAACCTTCCATCCGCAGACCGATGGTCCGGCCGAGCGGACTATTCAGACGCTTGAAGATATGTTGCGGGCTTGTGTCCTGGATTTCAAAGGTAATTGGGACGAACACTTACCACTGATAGAATTTTCTTATAATAATAGCTTTCATGTTAGCATTCATATGGCCCCATTTGAGGCATTGTACGGGAGAAGGTGTAGGTCGCCAATCGGGTGGTTTGAGGTAGGTGAAGTAGAATTGCTAGGGCCAGATCTGGTGTACAAAGCTATGGAAAACGTTAAGGTTATTCAGGAGAGGTTGAAAACTGCACAGAGTCGCCAAAAATCCTATGCAGACATTCGCCAAAGAGATTTGGAGTTTCAAGTCGATGATTGGGTGTTCTTGAGGGTATCTCCTATGAAGGGAGTCATGCAATTCGGAAAGAAAGGGAAATTGAGTCCTAGGTATGTTGGGCCATATCAGATCGTTCAAAGAATATGGCAAGTTGCTTATAGGCTGGAGTTGCCTCCTGAAATGTCATCAGTGCACCTCGTGTTCCATGTGTCCATGTTGAAGAAAGTGATTGGAAATCCATCCACCATCATGCCGGTCGAGGCTATTGAGGTTAATGAGGATTTGTCATATGAAGAAGTTCCGGTTGCCATCCTTGATAGGCAAGTTTGTAAGTTGAGAAATAAGGAAGTTGCCTCTGTTAAAGTATTGTGGCGAAGTCAAAAAGTTGAGGAGGCCACGTGGGAGGCAGAAAAAGAGATGAAGGAAAAGTACCCCCATTTGTTTGATCAAGCTTAGTAGAAATTAGGCAATCCTTCTACTCCTAGTAACTATTGTCTTGTCCAAGTTGTTTCCCTCTTAGTGTTAGTAAAGTTTCCTTCATTTGGTAATAAGTTGTATGTGTTGTTACCTTGGGTCACTTAAACCTTTCTTGATAAATGGAAGCCTTATAAAGATTCATGTGCTAAGTAAACAACTAATAGTAAGTGTAGATTGATAATGGTTTGTTTATGTGTACATGGTGTATTGAGACAGTTAAATAAGGTAAGGACTCATTGAATTAGCTAGTTTATGCGCAAATGTAACAATGTGATAGAATATGTGTGATCGTTGAGGTAAGGAAGTGTATACAAGCTGTGGAAAGTGTTGTAATTGTGTATTGTTGTTGGATAATGTATTTCGGGGGCTCTCTAACAGGTGGATATGTCCATATTACAAAGAAAACTCTGGCGAAAATTTCGGAAATTTAAGGAGTTAGCCAAATTCGTGGCTATTGATATATTTCATGATGTGAACAAACTGAAGTTACATAAGGAAGGCTAGTGAATGGACCTCAATCCTCATTCGAGGACGAATGCTCCTAAGGGGGGGAGAATGTAAGGCCCCGAAAAAAAAAAATTCGAGTTATTTAAGATTTCGTCGTGCTAATGTAGGCTACATTGTTTTGTCTCGTGTGCAAATAAGGATTCATAGTATTATGGATATTAATTAGATAGTTTAATAAGAGTATAAGTCTTATTATAAGGGAGTTCGACTCTAAAATTAACCAGTAACTTTGCTTAATATTATATTAGCCACTAGGTACCATGCCTACTGGTATATTTTGCCAAAAAAAAAGTGATTTGGGGTCTAAGGAGAGGCCTAAGCCTAATCCAAGATGGAAAATTGCATATTAGACGAAATCTGTAAAAGAGTGCGCACAAGACCTCACTTTGAACGATCATCTCTCCATTTATATAAGTAGTTGTGTGAGGATCAACCTATCAAATTAAAGCCCTTTGTGTCTAGTTTCCAACGCAATACACCGTTCGTCATTCGGAGGTGTATACAGAACGTTATGATCATTTTACTCGTCAGGTATCAGATGCGCGAAGTCCTGCATGAAGTGGACTTCGCGCACACTTCGCGCACCTTAGGCGGAATGCTCAGGAAAATGCACGAAGTCATGCGCGAAGCTTGCACACTTCGCGCATCTGGGCAACATTTCGCGCACCTGGATAGTTTTAATACCCCAAAGACCGGCCTAAAGTGTTCCCAACTCATTTTTGGGGTTTTGACTTGCTCTCTCAAGGGGGTTTCATCCCAAACTTCATCCCTATGATCTAAAGTAAGATTTTTATAGTTCTTTGAGTAATTTCTACCCCTTAAGCACTTACACTAACAAGGATTAATCTTCAAAATCCTTAGATTTTCCTTCTAATTCTTGAATTCTTCAAGAACACCTCAAGTGGAGATTCTTAAAATTCTTACTACAAGAGGTATGTCTATCATCTGCAACTACTCTATGGTGATTATTTATGTAAGATACATACATTAGAACTCATGGGAGGGTGATTGGGAGCCATGGGTTCCTAACCTAGGCTATGTTAGTATTGTAGAGGTTGTGAGATGTGTTATTGAGGTATGATTCTTGGTATGGTATTGTTATGTATGCATGCTTGTGCAAATAGAGTTGTGGGAAGATTGATGAACATAAATAAGTAAAGATAGGGTTAGGGAATTAAGTAATTCTTGAAAAGGGGATTTGAAATCAAGATGCACAACTAGTATTTGATAAAATGCTCAAATGAGCTAGTTTCATGAATATCTTTCTAATATGTGTTTAATTTTTTTATGTCTCATAGTAGATTGGAATTGCTAGAGTTTTTGGAGTGTTGTAGTAACTTAAGGAAAGCTCAATCGAGGTATGTATGGCTAATTTTGATTCTTGTGAAATCGCCCATATGTGTGAAATTTGTTTGGTTCGTGCTAATTTGACAAATTGTGTGAAATTCTTGATGTTGTTGTTGGATATTCAAAGTTGTTGCTGAACTATGAGTGATGTGGTATGGAATATGAACCGAAAGGTAAATGAGAGTTGAATTGGGTAAAGAATTCTGAATAATGGTTATGATGGCCTATATGGCACCTTGTGGAAAAGGAGCGAAACACTTGAGAATTGGTTTATTGTGGAAAGAGATGAAACACTTTAATTGTGTAAAATTGTTGAACATACTTGTGTGAATATTCTTGATTATGGAAATATTGTAACTTGGTTGTGATATTGGCTTGATAAGTAATTGAGAACATGAAACAATGTGCAAGTTGCTTATTTGAACTTGTTGAAATTGTGTGTAGTGACTTATCTGCTGTTTGAAATTGTTGTGTTTTAAACTGTAAGGTGGGATCGGGTTGCGCGCCGCAACATGAGGAAATAAGGTGTGGGTTAGGGTGATAAGGGTGGCCGAGGTAATAAGGGTGGTCAGGGGTAATAAGGATATAGCGATCGAAATCGCTATTGAAAATTGATATAAAATCAATAATGTGAAATTGTGAAAGGAGACAGCAGGAGAGTTTGCAACCTGTGGGGCACTGATTGCCCCTTTGTCTGACTACTTGTGCTTTACGTGATTGATTCGTTATGGTTCTATTTGATGATCTTATAAAGTGCCTTGTGTTGAGAATTATCTGAAATGAGGAAAATGTGGAAAACATGGTTGGCTGGCTTAATAAGTTCTTGATGTAATTTAATGGCTTGAGTTTACATGGGAGAAAGTTTGTCCATACATGCCAGTACAATTCAAGTGTACTAACGTCCCTTTTGCCGGGGGCGCTACATTCGTGTTATGATTGTAGGTGGATCAGTAGCAGGCACTTCTACTTCAGCTCATCGGCAGTAGTATTCTTCATCTTCCACTTCCCGTTTTGGTGAGCCCTTTTCTTCCTCGGGGCCCAGTGGCGTATTTCGTATAAATTGAATTGGGTTATGTTTCTTTGACCCGTATTTGATATAATTGTTGTGTTTGACTAGATTCTACGCACGAGGCGGCAAATTTGAAGGGAAAAGGTATCGCGGACGAGTCTACGGCCGGTTAGAGGTGAGTAGTTTGTGTATATGGTAGCCTGAGGGTTCGAAACCCCGGCTTAGCACATTGTGACGCTAGTAGGGCGTGGCTCGCACCCCGTGGCAGGTGCGGGACTGATTGTGACTGGGGATTGAGACTTGGTCCATCCCGGATATGGAAAATATGCTATTAGTGATGGAAATATGCTGTGTTTGACATATTTGTGGGCTGTAAGCCTTGTTTGGGGCCTTGTGCCGACCTGTAGTATCCCTAGGGGATATTATTTATGTGATAGCTATACTTGCTTAATCATTGATCTCAGTCCTGGAATTTGAAATCACACTATTGAAATGCTAAGTCACCGGTTTTTGCAAATTAAATAAAAGTTAAAGTATTTTTCATAAATTATGAACTGGAAATTGGAATTAAGAAAAATGAACTGTTTTTGTGACTTATCTGATTTATGTGGACCGAGGATGGATCGGGCTGCACGCCGCAGCGGTTTATATGAGGATCGGGCTACACACCACAGCGGTTGATATGAGGATCGGGCTGCACGCCGCAGCAGTATTGTGTTTGGGCTGTAGGAGCCCCTCCGGAGTCTGTACACACCCCCAGTGAGCGCCGTCGACGTTAAATGGATCGGGCTACATGCCGTAGCGGTTATGTGCTTTGCATTGCATCTTTGTCTGTGAATTATCTATGATAGTGGTAATGTACTGTTGTTGTTGCTAGTTCGTAGGAGGAATCGGACTGTAGTTTAGCTTCATACTGTGGTATTCTGTGGATTTCCTTCTTTCAGTTGTTTTTATATATTTATTACTCACTGAGTACTTAGTACTCACCCCTACTCCCTGCACCTTTGTGTGCAGATTCAGGTACACATGAGGGATAGATGAGCACTCCAGCTTTTATCAGTATCTATCCGAGTTGCTGAGGTAGCTGCTGGCGTTCGCAGAACCTGGCTTCTCTTCTTATTCTATTTTTCCTTTGTATATAAATTATTCATACTTTAGTATTTGGTCTAGATGTTGTTATCCGATCTTGTTTAGAGGCTCCAGACTCGTGACCCTAGATCTTTGGGGTTGTTATACAGTTATGCTTTATTGTTGACATAAATGTTCAGGTAATTGATTTGAGCTTCATGCTCGGGATGAGAGTGTAAATGGTCGGGCTTGCCTAGCAGTTGTGTTGGGTGCCATCACGACCGGGATTGGGGTCGTGACAATTTTATTTGGTATTGGGTAGTTATATGTTTTGGCTTTTGCATTTAGGTTTCTATAATCTATAACCATTCTACTTTTTCCTCTTTTTTGTTCACTATGTTTATTTACTATAAATGCTGGACTTGTATGTTTACTATTGCTTTTTTGTATATAACCTTGTTCTAGTAATTCGTCAATATGTATTTTAAATTCATTTAAATCTTCGAAATTGTATTTTAAAGGTTTTTGTGTTATTATACTATTTTCATCAATTAGCTCTATTTTTACCTTTGTTTTATGTTTTTCCCATCCTTGTAAGGGGTTTTCACTATACAATGGTTCTAGTTTTTCTTGGATTATTTTGATTGTATTTATTGAAAAAATAATTAATTCTATTTTATTAGTATCTTCTTTTTCATTTTCTAATTTTTGTGTTATTTTCTCACTTCCTTTTATCCAATCAGTTGTTTTTCTTTTCTTTTTTAGAACTCTTTTTGCTCCTATTTTTTGTTTGCATGGTGTTGTAAACCACCAATGTGTTTTAGTTATTACATGTGGGTATAGTTTATCCAAGAATGGTATTCCTAGTAAAATATCTCTTGTGGGTAATTCAAAATTGTATATTTCTTCTATAGTGAGTATTTTATCCCATATTTGTATTTTTATTTTTTTTGATTTGTGGGTAATTATGCTTCCTTCGTTGTTAAATCCTGTTACTGGTAAGGGTGTTCTAAGTTTTTCCCATTTCTCTTCTGGTAGACAATTATATCTACATAAATTTACTTCTGATCCCGTGTCTATCATAGGTGTGTAGTATCTATTGTAGTATCCTTCCACTATTATTTTTACTAGTATATGTATTTTCATATTTATAATATAGTTCTTTTGTAACGACCCGACCGGTCGTTTTAGTAAATTACACCCCGATCCCCAATTTAACTGTTTTCCTAAGTTTATTTCTTCTATTGTGGTTTGCCGGGAGAGTCAGTTCTGAACATTTAGGGACACTTAGTCCCTAAATGAGAGCTTTAACGTTAGAAAATGGTCCGTAGCCAGAACAGTGTTAAGACGACCTCGGAACGGAAATTCGATGGGTCCATTAGCTCCGTTAGGTAATTTCAGGGTCGGGAGCGCGTTCGGAATATATTTTGGAGGTCCGTAGCTCAATTAGGCTTGAAACGCCGAAGTTTGAAATTTTGGCGAATCCGAACGATAGGTGAGATTTTGATATGAGGGTTGGAATGGAATTCCGACAATTTCTGTAGCTTTGTTATGTGATTTTGGATATGTCCGCAAATTTTTAGGTCATTCGGACGTCGTTTGGTCGGGTTTTTGATTGAATGTTAGTATCGAACGTTTTGAAGAAACTTAGGCTTGAATCCTTGTGTAATTGGTGATTTTGATGTTTAGGATGGTGTTTTTATGATTGGAACAAGTTCGTATCATGTTTTGGAGTATGTTGGTGGTTTTCGTTGGGGTCTCGGGGGCCTCGGGATGATTTCGGATGCCTAACAGGTCATTTTTGGAAGTTTTTGGACTGCTGTTCTGGTATCTAATATTGTTCTTCGCGTTCGCGAGGGTCCTATCGCGTTCGCGAAGAAGAATTTGGCCTCTAAGACTTTGTTCTTCGCGTTCGCGATGAAGGTATCGTGTTCGCGAAGAAGGATTTTCCATCAGGGACTTTGTTCTTCGCGTTCGCGAACAGTCCCTCGCGTTCGCGAAGAAGGATTTTTCTGTCGCACAGGTCCTACTTCGGAAGCTCATATCTTTTTATCTACAAGGAAGTGTGAGGTGATTCGAAAATAACGTTCTAGCTCTTTGAATCTAGTTTTCAGAAACATATTATAATAGTCATTTGGAGTTATGTGTAAAACGTTATGACCATTGCAATAGAGGCTGCCCGAGCAAAGTTGGAAAAATGTATTTTTGGGAGTTTGTTCTTCGCGAACGCGAAAGAAGGACCGCGAACGCGAAGAACAAATTCCTGGGCAGCAGAATAAAGTTCAAACTTCGTCCTATTTGCCATTTTTGACGATTTGGAGCTCGGGTAAGGCGATTTTTCGGGAGATTTTTGGAGAAATCAAAAGAGTAAGTACTCTTAACTCAATTTTGGTTGTATAAGTCGAATCTATTGCAAGTTTTAGTCTTTAATTTGAGAATTTTTGTTAAAAAGGGTAGAAAATCCTCTTGGATAGAATCAAGGATTTGATGGGCCATTTGTGGTCCGATTTGGGTGTTCTTGGTATGGTTAGACTCGTGATGAGATAAGGAATCCGAAAATGTAACTTTCATAATTTTTCGAGAAGCGTACCGAAAATCGGGTTTTGACAACTTTGTGGTTTTGGTGTAATTCGATTGTTTTGATTGGGTAATGCCCAATTGGCCTATTTTGATGTGATTCCATTGATTTTTATCAGATACTACACCTGTGGAGGTCGACATTCGCGGCAAGAGAGTTGTCTCTTAGCGGTTTTGTACCAGAGTCGAGGTAAGTGGCTTGTCTAACCTCGTGTGGGGGAACTTTCACCCCTAGGATATTATGTGATAGTTTAAATGCCTTGTACGCGAGGTGACGGGAGTGTACATGCGCTGGTTGTTGTAGCACACACTTTACTTGAATTGTCTGATTAGTGATATTTCTGCTCTTAGCTGATAAAAGCGTTACTTTACCCGATATTAGTTAGAAAAACATGATTAGCTAGGATTCAACATGTCTAATTGCCTAGTCGACTTACTTGAACTTCTTGATAAATTGTTGGCACTAGTTTAGGTGAAGTAGTAGTTAAACATATTATATTCTCTTTGTGTGTTTTCTTTATTTGATGTGTTAGTGGACTGCGGGTTCAATTCCCGGAGACCCAGGGCTGTGGGTTCGATTCCCAGAGTGATATTGGTAGGGACTGCGGGTTCGATTCCCGAGATCCTGAGTTATTGGTAGGGACTGCGGGTTCGATTCCCGAGATCCTGAGTTATTTGTAGGGACTGCGGGTTCGATTCCCGGAGATCCTGAGTTATTGATATATTATTGAGACATGTGGACTGCGGGTTCGATTCCCGGAGATCCTGAGATACTGTTAATGGGACTGTGGGTTCAATTCCCACAGGTCCTGGACTTGTTAATTGAGTTGTTACTTGTTGTTAGTTTAATTGTAGACGGTTGCAGTAATTATTTTATTGTTGTTATTTTGGAATTATTATCATTTAAACTGCTTATTATTGTTATTATCATTTTATAATTGTTTTCCCTCAGTAGGGCCCTGACCTTCCTCGTCACTACTCCATCGAGGTTAGGCTTGGCACTTACTGAGTACCGCCGTGGTGTACTCATGCTACTCTTCTGCACACTTTTGTTGTGCAGATCCAGGTACATCAGGACAGGCTCATATTAGGTGATTCAGCAGCACTTTGGGAGACCTCGAGGTATGATCCGCTACGTCCGCGGATCCGGAGGCCCTCCTTCTATTCTGATAGTATTAATAGATGTTTTCCTTCACTTCGTTGTTAGATACTCTTTAAACATAGAGCCACAATTGTATACTCTCTTTTAGTCTGTGTTGCCCGTGGGATTTCGGGTCTTGGTGGTGTTTTATACAGTGTGTTTGACGGGTGTATGTGCCAAGCGGCATGGATTACATCTCCTTTTTATATTATTTTCCGCTATTTCTTATTTAATGTTCATAAACTGGTATATTCCGCAACGTGTTAGGCTTACCTAGTCGTGGGGACTGGGTGCCGTCATGACATGTTCACGATTGGTGAACTAGGGTCGTGACATCTTTTTATTGTTACTTTCGTATTTTCATAATGTATGATTAGTTGTTCATTATCTAAGTTGTATGGTTTAACTTTTTCTAGCCCTTTTATTCCTAATATAATATTTTTATCTCCCTGATATATTTTAAATCTATCATAATTATTCCTCCTATAATTATTTCTTTTTCCGCTATTTCTTCACTAGTTATCATTCCTTTAGGTAATTCAGGGTATAATTTTTCACTAGTTAGTATCTCATCTTCTGTGATTAATTCTCTTGTTATATAGTTTTCTTCTTGTCCTGTATTTATTAGTATTAAGTATTTTCTTCCATTCATTACTCCTGTTATGTAATTATGATGATGTTTTATTTCTCCTGGTAATTGCTCTATAAGTTTAGGTATTTTATATCCTACCTTATCTGATGTGCTTGTTTTATTGTCACGACCCAAATCCGGTCGTGATGGCGCCCAACAATCAAGCTAGGCCAGCCAGACCAACAATTTAATTATAACACAATACCGGTCCCCAAATGGACAACCCAAGAAGAATATATGAGTTTAAGAACTCCAATAATAATAATACTGAACAAAAGTACTGACACTCCCAAAGATCCGGAGTCACAAGTCTAGAGCCTCTAACAAAACCCAACAGGAAATAGAGAGTACGATATAGAAGTACTCAAGTCCGAATACAAAATATAAAATAACAACTGGAATGAGAGGAGAAGCTAGGTTCTGCGAACGTAGGCAGCTACCTCAGCAACTCGATGTGACACTGCAAACGCTGGAGATGCCTGTCTACTGCTCCTGAGTACCTGAGTCCGCACACAAAAGGTGCAGGGAGTAGGGGTGAGTACTAAGTACTCAGTGAGTAACAAATATATATAAGTAGCTGACAGTAAGAAATCCACAAAATACCACAATATGAAGCTACACTACAGTCCGAATCTCCTACGAACTAGCAACAACAATACAATACAGCTACCACAGAGTAATTCAACAAATACGGATGCAATGCAATGCACATAACCGCTACGGCGTGTAGCCCGATCCAATTTAACGTCGACGGCGCTCACTGGGGGTGTGTACAGACTCCGGAGGGGCTCCTACAGCCCAAGCGCAATACTGCTGCGGCGTGCAGCCCGATCCTCATATCAACCACTGCGGCGTGCAGCCCGATCCCATGCTCAATCCACAATAAACAATTAAGTCACAAAACAATTCATTTTCCTTAATTCCAGTTCTCAATTCATAATTTATGAAAAATACTTTAACTTTATTAAATTTGTAAAAGCCGGTGACTTAGCATTTCAAAAGTGTGATTTCAATTTCCAGGACTGAGATCAGTGATTTAAGCAAATTTTAGCTATCACATAAATATTGTCCTCTAAGGGCACTACAGATCGGCACAAGGCCCCAAACAAGGCTTACAACCCACAAATATAGCAAATACAGTGTATTTCCAACACTAACAACATATTATTCATTCCCGGGATGGACCAAGTCTCAATCCCCAATCACAATCAATCCCGCACCTGCCACGGTGTGCGAGCCACGCCCTATTAGCGTCACAATGTGCTAAGCCGGGGTTTCGAACCCTCGGGCTACAATATACACAAACTACTCACCTCTAGCCGGTCGTAGACTCGTCCGCGATGCCTTTTCCTTTGAATTCCGTTGCCTCGTGTGTAAAATCTAGTCAAATAACAATAATTATATCAAATACGGGTCAAAGACTCATAACCCACTTCAATTTATATGACATTCGCAAAATTACACTAAGTTGGTAAAACCCGACCCCGGGCCCCACTGCTCGGAAAATTCCGAAATTAGCACCAACGCGATCCTTATCTCGCCACGAGTCCGTGCATATAAAATTTATCAAAATCGGAGTTCAAATGGACTTCCAAATCCAAAACTCCCGTTTTCAATACTTAGGCCATATTTCTTCAAGATTTCAACCCAATTTCATGAAGATTGATGTTAATACTACCATAAAATGATGTTTTTGAGTCAAGAATCTTACTCCGACGAATACCCGATGACTTCTCAGTGATTTCCTCGAGTTTTCTTCTCTCTAGGGCTCAAATGTGTGTTTTGGGTTAATGAACCCGTAACTCTCTGTTTCTGGATTAAATTCACTGCCAGGACTTTTTCTTCTACGCGATCGCGACTCGCTTCACGCGATCGCGATGTTCAAAAACTCGGCCTCACGCGATCGCGACTTCCCTCACGCGATCGCGATGTACAATCTCCCGGCTTCACGCGATCGCGTCCGTCTTCCTGCGATCGCGTAGCACATTTTTCCCTGGACCCATTTCTCTTCTACGTGATCGCGACTGGTTACCCTGCGATCGCGATGCTCTAGCCCCCAGCTCTACGCGATCGCGTCCCCCTCCCCGCGATCGCGGAAAGCAAAAGCCTGCTGCGTTTATGACAGCAACCAGCCTTCTCTTTTCTTCCAAAAATGGTCCGTTTGGACCCCCGGATTCATCCCGAGACCCCCGGGATCCCAACGAAAACCACCAACATACTCCAAAACATGATACGAACTTGTTCCAATCATAAAAACACCATACTAAACATCAAAATCTCCATTTACTCACGGATTCAAGCCTAAGTTTCTTCAAAACTTTCAAAACTAACATTCAATCCAAAACCCGATCAAACGATGTCCGAATGACCTGAAAATTTGCGGACATATCCAAAATCACATAACGAAGCTACAGAAATTGTCGTAATTCCATTCCGACCCCCGGATCAAAATATCACCTACCATCCGGTTTTCGCCAAAATTCAACATTCGCCAATTCAAGCCTAAAACTACACCGGACCTCCGAATTCAATTCCGATTGTTCTCCTAAGTCATAAATGATCCCCGGAACTATTCGAATCATCAGAATCCGGTTCCGAGCACTCTAACTCAATAGTCAACTCTGGGTTGACTTTTCATATTCAAGCTTTCTTCAAACATGCTATTTGTTGCATTTTCAATCCAAATCACTCCTAACTCACCCGATATACTCTAATACTGTTTTAAAAGCATAATATATGTAAATGCAAGGTAACGGGGTGGTAATTCCCGTAACGACGGGCCGGGTCGTTACATTCTCCCCAACTTAAGCAAACGCTCGTCCGCGAGCGGGTTAAGAAACATACCTGGAGTATCAAACAAGTGTGGATATCTACTTCGCATCTCCTGCTCGGTCTCCCAAGTTGCTTCCTCCACGGGACGACCTCTCCACTGCACTTTCACTGAAGCTATATCCTTAGATCTCAGCTTACGAACCTGTCGACCCAAAATGGCTATTGGTTCCACATCATAAGTCAAATCCTCATCTAGCTGTATCGTGCCGAAGTCCAACACATGAGACGGGTCTCCGACATACTTCCGGAGCATAGATACATGGAACACCGGGTGAACTCCCGACAAACTGGGTGGCAAAGCAAGCATATAAGCCACCTCCCCAACTTTCCTAAGCACCTCAAAAGGTCCAATGAACCTTGGGCTCAACTTTCCTTTCTTTCCAAACCTCATAACACCCTTCATAGGCGAAACTTTCAGCAACACCTTCTCACCTACCGAATAAGACACATCTCGGACCTTCCGGTCTGCATAACTCTTCTGACGCGACTGAGCCGTGCGAAGTCTCTCCTGAATCACCTTCACCTTATCTAAGGCATCTTGGACTAACTCTGTCCCTAACAACCTAGCCTCGCCGGGCTCGAACCAACCAACTGGAGACCTACACCGCCTCCCATATAAAGCTTCATACGGTGCCATCTGAATGCTGGACCGATAGCTATTATTGTAAGCAAACTCCGCCAAAGGCAAATAATCAGCCCATGAACCACCAAAATCAATGACACAAGCACGCAACATGTCCTCCAATATCTGAATAGTACGCTCAGATTGCCCATCCGTCTGTGGATGAAATGCTGTACTCAACTCTGTGAACCCAACTCTCGCCGAAATGTCCTCCAGAACTGAGATGTGAACTGGGTACCTCTGTCTGATATAATAGAAATGGGAACTCCATGCAATCTCACTATCTCACGGATGAATATCTCTGCCAACCGCTCTGAGGAATAAGTAGTACACACTGGGATGAAGTGAGCCGACTTGGTCAACCTATCCACCACCACCCAAACTGAATCAAACTTCCTCGTTGTCCGAGGGAGTCCACTAACAAAGTCCATAGTTATTCTTTCCCACTTCCACTCCGGAATATCAATACGCTGGAATACACCTCCAGGTCTCTGATGCTCATACTTGACCTGCTGACGGTTTAGACACCGAGCCACATGGCTCACAATATCTTTCTTCATCTTTCTCCACCAGTAATGCTGCTTCAAATCCTGGTACATCTTCGCGGCTCCTGGATGAATAGAATACCGCGAGCTATGGGCCTCTTCCAATATCAACTCACGAAGACCATCAACATTTGGCACGCATATCCGGCCATGCATCCGCAATACACCATCACTATCAATAGTGACATCTCTAGCATCATCATGCTGAACTCTGTCCTTAAGGACAAGTAAGTGTGGATCATCATACCGGCGCTCTCGAATACGATCATATAAAGAAGAACGAGCTACTACACAAGCCATCACCCGACTGGGCTCAGAAATATCCAGCCTTACCATCTGATTAGCTAACGCCTGAACATCAACTGCTAGGGGTCTCTCCCCAACTAGAATATACGCCAAACTGCCCATACTAATAGCCTTCCGGCTTAATGCATCAGCCACTACATTGGCTTTCCCGGGATGATACAAGATGGTAATATCATAGTCTTTAAGCAACTCAAGCCATCTTCGCTGCCTCAAATTTAGATCTTTCTGCTTAAACAAATGCTGAAGGCTGCGGTGGTCTGTATATACATCACAAGATACACCATATAGATAATGCCTCCAAATCTTCAAGGCATGAACAATAGCAGCTAACTCCAAATCATGAACAGGATAGTTCTTCTCGTGGGGTTTTAGCTGACGAGAAGCATATGCAATAACTCTACCCTCCTGCATCAACACACAACCGAGTCCAACACTGGAAGCATCACAATACACCGTATATGACCCTGAGGCCGATGGTAACACAAGTACTGGAGCCGTGGTCAAAGCCTCCTTGAGCTTCCGAAAGCTCTCTTCACATTCATCAGACCACACAAATGGAGCATTCTTCTGTGTCAACTTAGTCAACGGTGAAGCAATAGATGAGAAATCCTGAACAAACCGACGATAATAGCCTGCCAAGCCGAGAAAACTCCGAATCTCTGTAGCTGAGGAAGGTCTGGGCCAATTCTGCACTGCCTCAACCTTCTGTGGATCAACCCGAATACCATCACTGGACACTATATGTCCCAGAAAACCCACAGTATCAAGCCAGAACTCACACTTAGTGAATTTTGCATAAAGCTTCTCTTCTCTCAACCTCTGCAACATGCTCCTCCTGGCTGCGTGAATATACCAGGATATCATCAATAAACACAATCACAAAAGAATCAAGGTACGACCGAAATACACTATTCATCAAGTGCATGAATGCTGCTGGGGCATTAGTCAACCCGAAAGACATCACCAGGAACTCGTAGTGCCTATATCGCGTCCTGAACGCTGTCTTCATAATATCCGAGTCCCTGATCTTCAACTGATGATAGCCCGATCGAAGATCAATCTTAGAAAATACACTAGCTCCCTGTAGCTGATCAAATAGGTCCTCAATACGAGGTAATGGGTACTTATTCTTCATTGTTACCTTGTTCAGCTGCCTGTAATCAATGCACATTCTCATTGTGCCATCTTTCTTCTTTACGAACAACACCGGTGCACCCCAAGGTGACACACTTGGACGAATGAAACCCTTATCTAAGAGTTCCTGAAGATGTTCTTTCAATTCTTTTAACTCTGCTGGTGCCATGCGATAAGGAGGAATAGAAATGGGTTGAGTGCCCGGCACCAAGTCAATACCAAAATCAATATCTCTATCAGGCGGCATGCCTGGCAGGTCTGCTGGAAATACATCCGGAAACTCCCTCACAATAGGGACCGAATCAAGACTGGGTGTCTCAGCCTCAACATTTCTAATGAAGGCCAAATAAGATAAACAACCCTTGCCAATCATTCGTTGAGCCTTTATATAAAAAATCACTCTGTCGGACACATAATCAGTCAAGCCACGCCACTCGATCCTCGGATTACCTGGAATAGCTAGTGTGACTGTCTTGGCATGACAATCCAGAATCGCATGGTAAGGAGATAGCCAATCCATGCCTAGGATAACATCAAAATCTACCATGCCCAATAGTAATAGATCAACTCGGGTCTCCAGACTCCCAATAGTAATAATACAGGATCGATATACCTGATCCACAATAACATTATCCCCCACTGGGATAGACACATGTACGGGCAAATCAAGAATACCACGGGTAATACCCAAATGATGTGCAAAATAAGTAGAGACATAAGAATAGGTGGATCCGGGATCAAATAAGACGGAAGCATCCCTGTGGCAGACTGAGATAATACCTGAAATGACCGCATCTGAAGCACTAGCATCCTTCCTGTCCGGAAGAGCATAGAAACGAGCCTGGCCTCCACCAGTACGATCCTCGCCCCTGGGGCGACCTCTGGATACCTGGCCACCAGTCCTAGCTGACTGTGCTGGCGCTGAAGAAACAGGAGTAGAAGACGAAGGTTGATCCCTCCGCTGAGACCGCTTACGAAGCCACTGAGGACACTCTCTCCCGATATGGCCCAAATCACCGCACTCAAAACAACGGCCTGAAGATGGAAGAAGGGGCTGCTGAGGACCCCTCGCTACCGATGAATCCTGTGCTGAGGAAACAGGAGTAGAGCTCTGAGCTGGAAGAGCACTCAGTGCAGGCTGACTCTGCTGACGGCTCTGCTGACCCTGATAACCCTGCTGGCCTTGACGACCACGATCAGATGAAACCCCACTGGACT